>CAUYSK010096658.1:0-26190 GCA_963575035.1 Avahi laniger | reverse complement strand
GATTTTTTTGGTTTTTTTTAAATCACATTCCCCTGTGTCATTTTTCTGTCTGGAATTTATTGCTATCTGACATTCTCTTGTTTATCATTTCTCCCCTCCAAAAAGAACACTGCATCCACAAGAGCAGAAGTGTGTCCATCTGCACACACCGGTCAACACAGACATCTCCTCCAAGTGCCAGGCTTCAAGGATACGAGCCGGTCAAGGGGTCCGGCCAGGCCTAAGCAGCTCAGGGAAGCAGGTGAGCGAAAGCAGGTCCACAGACCCTGGGGTCAGGGAGGAAGCAGGAGGCAGGCAGAGGGCTACGCAGTGGGCGCCAGCAGAGAAGCCGAGAGCCCACGGCCACTTCAGCCTGAGCTGGTGGCCTTCCCAGGGCATGTCCTGGCCCAACAGAAGCAAGCAGGTGAGACACAGCAGGGTTAACAGGATGTGTACGGACCACGACAGGGCGTCTCATCCTCACCTCAGGTTTCCATCAGTGTTCATCAGAGAACAGAAGTGGACGGGCAGTCCTGCTAGATAAGAGGTGATCGCTAGGGATCAGAATTTGGGTCAGGCTGTTGGAGACAGGGATCAATTCACCTCGGAAACAAGAACGGCATTGACGGGGGTGAGTGGCGTCACTCGTGATGGTGCAATTCCTGCGACATCACCGACAGGCAGGACCCTGGCCATGCTGGCCTGGGAGATGCCGAACGGCTCCATGTGGGCTTGGGAGGCAGGAGCCAATGCACAGAAACGCCCTCCACACCCGGGGAACGAATGCTCCCACTATTAAACACAGGCCGCCTCGGAGATCATCCAGGTACCACTTTTGAAATAACAAGTCCCCAGAGAAGTTCAGAAGTCTCTCTCAAATCACCATAACAAGGATGGGTGGGGACGCGGGAAGGCACTCTTTGGAAGTTCTTCTATTATTGTTTGAGTGCCAAACTAGCACCTGACATCGGGCACCTGACCTGCAGCGCTCCACTCAACTTCGCAGGCCTGGGGGAGGGGCACCGAAGCCCCACTTTAAAAGTAGTTTGTGCCTCCCAGACCCAGGCCATGCAGGCAGGATGTGGCAAAGCCAAACCAGCTGGCGCCAAACCCGCGCTCCTAACCACTGCAGACCTCGACCTGTCTCTCAGAAGCAGCATTTCCAGAGGCCAGAGAAATGCTGCATTTGCATGTGCACCTGATGATGTCTTAAGTGAATCTCCAAATGCAAGGATGAAAGATTGTGCGCACGCACGCGCACACACACAAATATCCCAGAAGTAAAAAGACTCACCCAGGAACTACCTAGGTCAGAGTAAACATTTTGGGTGAAAGATCAGACAGTAAATATTTTAGGCTTTGCAGTCACTATGGCAATTACTCAGCTCTGCTGTTTGTTGCAAAAGGATCACAGACAATACATGAAAAAATAGTGCAGTTGTGCTCTGATAACATTTACCAAAACAGGTACCAAAGAGAATTTGGCCCACAGGCCATAGTTTGCCGATTCTGCTTTAGCCCACGGGAGTTCCGGGAAATAGTTGAGTCAATGAGGAACATGATCAGATGAGTGTTTAGAATATCCTATGCTGACTGCTAGACGATGAACTCAGAATGATTTAGATGTTTCATGAACTAAACACTGGTATTATCATGTTTCTCTGTTACTGCATTTGTTATAAACAAATGGCAGTGGCTGTGCTCCAATAAAACTGTTTACACACCCAGGCAGAGGTGTGAATTTGGCCCATAGGCCATAATTTCCTGAACCCTGCTGCTTTAGGACCTCGGACCAGAAATTCTAATAAATCGGTAATCATCTAAAATCAGCTACTACAGTTCTTCAAATGCCTGCTATAGACACTGAACACCCATTTATAGCATACTGAAAGCCTCTGATTATACCAATATGGGTATGAGAGAAGTGATTTCTTTTCCCCCTGTTAACTGGATTCATTCAAACCAGACACAAAGCCCAGCCATACAGGATCAACTCTTTCCTCCTTCAGAGAAGACATCTAGGCAGTGCAATGCACATGGGCTGCTTTGTGGCTGGAAACCAATGGCCCATGCATTCTCATCACTGTCCTGTGAGTCAAGCTAACCACTGAACATCCTGCAGCCTCCGCATCATCTTCCGACATCAATTGCAGAGCTGACTGCCTGTCAGTGTTACTGACGCTGACAGATTCCAGGGGAAGCGCATGGCACTGGAATGGCACTCCAACTTTCCAGGACTGGCCCTGGACTATAGCAACCCCCGGTATAATCCTCTTGCTCCATCCAAGTTGTTGGTGTCCAGAACTGAGAACCAGGGGAGAAGGCAAGGCTGTCAAATTTGAAATGACAAAAACCAGTTATTGCTTGAGAATATCCTGAAGGAGATGGTGCCAGTGCTTGCTGTTTCTACTCCTAGTGCAGTGGTCCTCTAAGGTGGCAGGGAGGAGGGAAATGACTCCCCACATCTGGAGACATCTTTGATTATTACAACTAGGGAAATGCTACCAGCATCTAGTGGGTAGAGACCCCACAGATGCTGCTAAAATCCTACTATGCATGGAAAGCTCCCACAGCAAGGACTGATTTTGGTCCAGCCCAAAATATCAATAGTACCAGGTAAGAAACCCTGGCTCTTCTGACCACATGAAGATCCCAAATACCTGAAGCAAATAACCACAGTCCAATTACGTTCCAGAAACTCAGCTCCAAAGATCACTTTGATTGACGTGTTAAGTTGATTAAATAAAAGAGAAAACTAGCAGTGTGAGTCAGATGGACTGGTGTGACCTGTTTGATTGTTTCTTTGTTGTCATTGAGAAGAACATTATTTTGCTAAGGTTCATCTATAAAAGGAACAAGTTGGAATATACAATTTCTATAGTTTCTTTGAGATGCAAAGTCCTATGATTACTACTAACATACAAGGTGGTTGAAATTCCAACACTATTTTGGGGTTTTGGTAACTTTTTAAAAAAAATATTTCTGCAAGGCTAAAAAGCTAAGAACAGATCATTGTCCTTTAGAATTTGGAGGAAGTCTTTCCTGAGATTTTTAGCAGTACACAATAAAGACAGCTGCAACAACTAGAGAAACTCAAAGTCCACAAATCTGCCATCCATGTGGCTTCTTCCTGCTCATGGAAAAGGTCTGAGAGACTGAGATGAACAAGAGGAGAAAACTACTCAGTGATTCACCTTTCCTACCAAAGCTATAACATGAAACGCATAAAACCAGGAACTTGAAAACAGCACCTGTGTTACTTGTCACATCATACACATTGGTAACATCAATGGTGACAATTGGCTATATTTTTTTTCTGATAGTTTACATATGCTACTCTGGAAATGTTACAGAAGATGTTAGTTAATGAGTAACTTTAAAATGCACCCTCCAGGCCAGGCATGGTGGCTCACACCTGTAATCCCAGCACTTTGGGAGGCTGAGGAGGGAGGATCGCTTGAGGCCAGGAGTTCGAGAGCAGCCTGAGTAACAAAGCAAGACCCCATCTCTACAAAAAGATAGAAAAATTAGCAGGCCTGGTGGCACACACCTGTAGTCCCAGCTACGTGGGAGGCTGAGGCAGGAGGATGGCTGGAGTGCAGGAGTCTGAGGTTGCTGTGAGCTATGATGACACCACTGCACTCTAGCCTGGGCAACAAAGTGAGATCCTATCTCCAAAATCAAAACAAAACAAACCAAACCACCCTCTGAAAAAACTACCTAGTTGATTTTTGGTGAGGGCTCTCAAAATGGAGTCTCATTTTTTAAATCCATCAGATCAAAAAAGGTTGCATTTTATTTAGACATATTCAAACCTAATACGTAGATACTTTGAAACTTTGACTAGATTAAAAGCAGATGCGTGTGATCGTGCAAATACTAAGCACTGAAAAAGAATTCCCACATTGTTCTTTAGAAGTAAGCCTCTTCTCCTTACAAATATATACACATACACATAATAAATATATTTATTTTATATATAGAATTTTGAAAATCAAGTTTCTGGGATCCTTTCAAAACGGAAGGATATATGTGTAACAGAATATGATTTCTTGCATTTGAATTCATCCCATGCTGAAGTGAACCTGCTGCCATACATTTTCAGGAATCATCATTTGGATTTTATATACTTCAGAGCACATTCCTTGATTGAACACCAACCTTTCTGTACCTCACCAACCTTTTCCAACCCCATTCTTGTATCTCGTTTATATTATTTGTCCCGAACACTGAGAGCCCTGAAGCCTCAATTCAATGACTAGATTTGCCACTGACCAACAAGTCATCTTCCACAGACCAAGTCTGCTATGAACGCTCAGTGGCCACAGCGAAGCTGAGATGTAGATTCTCCAAAACATGGTATGATGCTATTTGCATATTTCATTTGCAATTTTGTATTTGTGTATATACATTGTGTGTGTATATAAAACATCAAAGATATACACTGAAATGTTAATTATGGTTACTGCCTGTAGTAGTAGACTTATGTGTGATTTCATTTTGCTTGTCTACGTCTTCCAACTTTTCTATATTAAGCATAACTTTTGCTAAAAAAAAAAAAAAAGGAAAAGAAAAATAATATTCCATATGTGTATGTTTTTACTCTCTATAACTTCAGAAAGAATTTAAGTCACCTAAGAGAAAAAGCAACAAGTACAAAGATTTTTTCCAAACTGAGGGCAATTAAAGGTAACAGCAAAAAACAAGAACAATAAAACCTGAAGAAGCCAAAGGTTACGGCTCTTAGCCTGTACATAGGCACCGACGTCCTGTACATTGGCAGAAGGGAGGCACATGTTTGGCTCTAAATTTATTGGCTTCCACAGAACATTCCTCTCCACTCTCTAACGAGTGTCACCTCACCCCCACCAGTCTTAATTAAGTTTTGTTTAGGGAAGGACAATAAGAATGTTTGACATTCCCTGAACACACTCCCATATGAGACCACACAGTCCCAGAAACGTGTTGAGAGAGGAGGAGCTACAGCAAATACAGCCAGGACCACTGCTCCTAGGGGAAGGTGTCCATGTGTACACTTGGAATCCCCAAA
Organism: Avahi laniger; assembly: GCA_963575035.1. Taxonomy (NCBI): domain Eukaryota; kingdom Metazoa; phylum Chordata; class Mammalia; order Primates; family Indriidae; genus Avahi; species Avahi laniger. The sequence continues at coordinate 21,161 of CAUYSK010096658.1, read as the reverse complement.
TAGGTGTTGCTTTAACTTTCTGAAAGTGCCCCTCTGTGTGTAATTCACCACCCATGCAGCAGCCAGTGGTGAGGGATAGTAGATCCACGACAAAACCAAGTTCTGGGAGCCTCTGGGGTCCTTTCAAGGCCCCGGCAGCACCGCGCTTACCGTAAGCGGTCATGACGCCAGCGTATGGTCCGTCCACCACATTCCTGTTTTCTTCTGCCAGAGCCTTGATGTACCTTTTGCTCAGGTCCAGGATCTGCTCGCGCAGCATGGAGCTGCTTTCAGGTTGAGTTCGCTGCTGGATGGTAAAATGCAGGAGCATCATACCCCAAATGAAGCCAAAAGTCACCAGGAAAAAGCCCAGCTTCTGAGAGGACAACTTCCATGGCGTAAACAGAGCCATCGCTCTCCGGCAACTTCACCTGCCCCGGGCTCCTAACGCGTAGAAGGTAGACACAACCTCATGGTGCAAGCTGCGTGCGCAAGTCCGCGGGCCTCACTCCGGCTCCTGCGTCAGCCAGTTTCCTTTCCTCACTTCCATCCTGCTGTGAAGAAGGGGGAGAGTTAGCAGAGGGGTCAAGGCAAACCACAGCGCAATAAACCAGAAACCGTGTTTTCACTTGCAGAGCTCTAAATAAAATGTCAAGTCTTTTTAATTTGCTGGTTTGACATCTTAGGATTCCGGGATCTGTAAGCCCAGGGGAAATCTGGCTCAGTGACAAGAAGCTGAGCAAATACAGAGAAGGAAGTGTGTACCTGTGTGTACAGGTGCAGTGGGGCTGTCCAGTCCCGACTGAGGTCAAAACAGGAAGCCTGTTTTGCAAGGTGGGGAGGAGACAGAAAGATATTTCGCTGAATGTCAGCAAAAACCCAAGCGGAGGGTGGAGCCCTATCACCATCAGGCACTTTTGTTCGTCTGTAACTTGAGCTTACAAAGGCATTATATGCTTCTGGCGAGGATTAGGGCCTGCGCTGGCAAGGTGAGCAAGAAAGTGGATGCCCCCTCAGGGGTAATTAGACAAGGAAGGGAGAGAGAGCTCCCGTCTTATTTAAGCATGGCCAACTTTCATCATCAGAGTTAGGGACAAGATGACTCTCTTAGGGCCACCAGGTAGTGTCTACCTGTGCACCAGTACAGAGAGGATATGCCGGAGGTACCGCCAGTGGTCTCGCTGTTCCAGCTATGGAATCAAAAGCTCCACCTCACTGCTCAGCTGCATGCTGCAGCTCAGGAACCATGGGGCACCCAGCAGGCAGCTTTTCTGTGGTTCTCACTTTCACTCCTGCCATCAGGCAAGATGAGACTGCAAAAGGCAGGGTAGTTTCAATTCTAATGCGGCCAGATCCTATCTGATACCAGCACAGACCAGGTCACCCTTCCCAATCAGGGCTTCCCAACAACCAGGGCCTGAGCATGGATTGCAAATGGTACCAGTATGCCCAGATTTCGACCCCTTCAGCCAGGGTGCTGGGCCCAGCAACCAGCCAGGCTTACACACAGCACCGTTTCTAAGTGCCACTCAAGGGAGAGGCTGAGCAACGACCCCTTACAAGGGACTAATGCAAGACGTATTTCAGGGTGTACATATGTTTCAGTTCAAAGGATTCTTCTCTGCAAGAAGCCCAAGAGGAAATGGTAGCAGGACCTTGGAGCAATTAGCTTTCAGAGTGTACAGCAGCTCAGATCTCTGTTGGTCTGCCTCACTGTTTCCCCTTGCCTATCAATGGAGCAATTAGCAGTTGTTTGTACAACTGATAATAAAAGTAAATGATAAATAAATTATGGCTATGTGCGAGGCATTGCTATAACGCCCCCCCCCTTTTTTTTTATACCTTAGCTCCCTAAATCCTTATAAAAGCTCTGTATGGTAAGATGTATTAACATGATCGTCTTTGTTTTATAAGAAACAAATAAGAGAAGATAAAGGCACAGGAAGATTAACTTGGCAAAGGCCAGCTAGCCATGTAGCAGAGGAGGGATCATCAGTAAACCATGCCCCATGTCCCTTGGCCATCCCCGCTCCCCCAAGGGCCTGTTTTTATATGGTCAAGAATGGTCTGCATATGCTTAAAGGGTCACGAAGAGCAACAAGGAAAAATATGTAACAGACATATACGTAGCCCAAAAAGCCTAAGACATTTACTATCTAGCCCTGAACAGTAAAGGTTTGCCGACCTCTGAATACCAGGCCAGCGGTTCTCAAAGTGTGGTAAAGTCAGCGACAGTAGCATCACCAGTGAGAAATGCAAATTCTCAGGTCCCACCCCATACCTACGGAAGCAGCAACTCTAGAGCATGAGGCCCACAGTCTGCTTTAACAAGCCCTCCAGATGACTGTGTGCATGGTTAAGTTTTAGAGCCTCTGACCCAGACAGATATACATTCCGTCACTACACCGCACCACCATGCCAACACGATGAGGCTCAAACTCCAAGGCACACTACTTTATAAATCCCTCTGCCCCACCCTATGCACCTGCTGGTCTGCCCATCACCACAAACCCCGCACATCCTTCTTCGGGAATCTCCTCCCACCTGGCCGTCTCTTTTCTGTATCAGGCTGACAATCCAAACCCAGACTGCTTCCCCAGCCCCAGTCCCACCTGCTTCAGACCACTGTCCCCAGGGCTCCAGCCCGCAATGCTCCCTTCCGAGTCTGAAGTCTGACAATGGAATACTATTCGGCCATGAAAAAGAAACCCTGCCTTTCTCAGCAACATGGATGATCCTGGTAAATGAAATGAGCCAGGCACAGAAAGACACATACTGCATAATCCCACTCATACACAGGAGCTAAAAAGTTAATCTCGTAGAAGTAGAGAGTAGAATAGTGGTTATCAGGGGATAGGGAGGGAAGGGAGGAGGGGTAGGGAGAGCTTAGTCAACAGGTACAAAGCTGCGGTTAGATAAAAGGAATAAATGCTAGTGTTCTGTTGCATCATAGCACGGCTAGAGTTAATATATTTCAAAATAGCTAGAAGAAAGGATTTTGAATGTTCTCACCACAAAGAAATCAGAATTGTTTAAGGTGATAGATATGCTAAGTACCCTAAATAGATAATTACACAACATATACATGTATCAAAACATACTGTATTACATAAATATATGATTATTCTATCATAAATTTAAGAAAAATTTTTAAAGGGGGGAACAATAAATAAAGGAGTATCATGGGTTTGAAAGAACAAAAAAACTCATCTACCTTAGATTGTTCACCACTTTCTATGTAGGACCCCATTACATCCTTTCAGGGACGCTCCCTGCCACTGACACACACACAAGCCTTCTCAGAGAGATACACTCACCACAGGGGCGCAATGGAGTATCTGCTGACCAGGAGAACCGGTCATCCAGGCACCGCGGCACGTCACTCGGCCCTTCTGAACGCAGGCCAGCTGAACAGCACCTTCCGCAAGTACATGCTGAGCACCTGCTGTCATCAGGCACAGGAACTGAACGACGAGCAAGATGGAGTCCCCACCCCTGAGGGCCATCCCACTAACTAGGTGCTGCCCCCAATTCCTCAGGAAGTGGCTGCACTTCCTTTTAGATAACCCAGACTCGTTAGTACATCCACCCCCCGGGCTGAAGGGACTTTCCCAGGACAAGTAAATGAGGTGCTATACCAAGAAAGACAGTCTTCTGCTGACTTGCCTTGGCCACTTCAGAAGAAAACATCCATCGCTGGCGCAGGAATTACCTGTCCACTTTCAGACAGGAAGCCCCCCACTCCACTTCCTCAACCAACCCCACGGAAGAGGCTGCTCAGAGGTGCAGAGTTTAAGCAAAAGAAAGGCCTAGGACCAGGAACTGACCAAGGGCCTCATCAGAAAGTGGAAGGCTTTTCCACCTTTGCCTGGGGTAGGGTCAGAATCACCTAGATGGTACATTCCAGGGGCAAGAAGATGGCCGAGAACCCCAGACTGGGTGAAATTATTCCAGCTCAGAGACATGCAAATTTGGAGTATCATTTTTAGTTATAAGGGGTTCAAGTACAGTTCTGACTACTGAGGGCCTGGATTTTTAAATGACTACAGAATTCTCAGGAATGTTCTTTTCCTCTAGTGGAATCTAGAATTTGAAATAATAGAAACTGTATCAGCAGACATAAAGCACACGTAGAGAATGACATTAGAATTCATCTCTATGAGGCCTATTAAGACGACAGACTTTAAGACTTTTCAAAAGCATTATTCAGGAGCCACTCCCATCTCCCACAGTAACAGGAGGATAATGAGGAGGAAACAGGACACCCATCCTCACAGAGAATCTCGGTACCATAAAAGGACAATGATGATCATCAGTAATGGATAGGCAATTAATGGAGAAGCCCCAGACCAAGGTGATCAAAAAGTTCTTGCTCAAGTGAACAATCTGTGTGCCTCCAGACGCCCTAACAGCTGGGTCCTCTAGCTAAGTGCACAAAAGGGACTATAAAGTGGATCTCGGAGGACCTTGTTGCCAACCAGAGTAATGACCACCCAGCCATGACTTCGTCAATTCACCTCCAGAAAGAAGTTTGCACCAAGTCTGGTTGCTATATTAACCACCCGGATACACATCCCCTCTATCCATCTATTTCCTAAAAGAGTAGCATTCACCCTCTTCCTTCCCACTCACTCCTCAACACAAAATGTGGCTTCCACCTTTTCAAAAGTGGTCAAAGATCTTTGGCAAGGAAATGCCAATTCTCCTCATTAACAAAAAACACGAAAGCATGCTCATCATTAGTCATTAGCAGAAATGCAAATCAGCACGACAATGAGATACCAACTGCATTCCCGTTAGGATGGCTATAATTTTAAAATACAAATAGGAACAAATGGTTGGTGAGGATGCGGAGAAGTTGGAACCCTCATATACCGTTGGTGGGAATGTAAAATGGTACAGCTAGTGTGGAAAACAGGCTGGCAGTTCCCCAAATAGGTAAACACGGAGTTACCATATGGCACAATTATGCTCCTAGGAATTCTCCCAAGAGAAATGAAGCATGTGTCCAAACAAAAACTTGTACACAAAATGTTCACAGTAGCATCATTCATAATAGACAAAAAGCAAAACCACCCAAATGTCTATCAACTGAGGAATGGATAAACAAAACTGGTATACATGTGCAGTGAAATACTATTTGGCTATAAAAAGGAATAAAGAACTGTTATGCTACAGCATGGATGACCCTTGAGAACATTAGGCTAAGTGAAAAAGACAGTCACAAAAGACCACGTACTGTGTAATTCCATTTATATGCAATGTCTAGAACAGAGAACTCTATAAAGGCAAAAAATACATCAGTAGTCACTTAGGGCTGGGGAGGCGGAGCGTGGGGGAATTGGGAGGGGGTAGCTAAGGCACTCAGGGTTTCTTCTTAGAGGTAACAAAAATGTTTTAAAAATTGATTGTAGTGATGGGTGCGTAATTCTTTGGATATACTAAAAGTCAGAGTTGTACACTTTGAATGTGAGAATGGTAGGAAAGGTGAATCATATCTCAATAAAGCTGTTTTTTCCACCTCTAAAGCTGGGGAGCGGCAGAGGAGCTCTGCTTGGAGCAGGGGCATAAGCCCCATGGCCCCCCACAGGCTTTTCCCTCCCCCCGAAGCAGGCTGTGCCACACTCAGGGCTGGCCTGGGGCCTGGCAACAGAAGGAAATAACAGAGTAAGCTGCCTCCAGCTCACCAGACATGGCTGCTCTTACAAGCTCCAGATCATCCTCGTGGGCCTCCCTGGAGACGGCTCCTGGCCCACCTTGTCTGGTAGATGCTGACTTCTCGACCCACCTGAGAACACTGGGAAGCAGCCCAGTTGCAATGCAGCAAGAACCAGACTAACGAAGCAGTTTTTCCAGGTGGCTATCCATGTCTTGGAGGCCCCCATTTCTTACCCCAGGACCTACCTCTTCAGAGGATGAATGAAAGCAGAAATGCCCGTCCCTTCAGAAGTGACAGTAGCCTCAAGGCACAGCGATCTGGTCTTTTCCAACAGCCCCACAGGACGATGGCATCACAGCCCGCTGATGCCATTCACATGGGAGGGTGCTGCATGGGAGGGTGTTCACAGACATCTTCTGTCCTCACCATGTGCCACCTAACTACTTCCTGTCCCTCTATAAACAGTATATCGGGCCCACTTTCAGCTGCATCCTGTGCAATAACATTCACGAATCCTAAGTCTCCTGTGTTTAGCCAGGTTACCTTAAGAAATCCCATCCTTATCTCCAGCCTCACAACTCAACGCTGCCTCCTGCATAAAGCCTCCCATGGCTCCCCGGACTGAGGAGAGCACCACCTGCTCAGAGTACTCACAGCAGTTTGTGCTCCTTCTGAAGAGCTTCTCACCTATTCTCTATAGGATGCACCTGTTTCATCTCTCCCATGGGGTCCCTAAAGACAAGAAATGCTGGCAATGGCCGTGCCTTGCACAGAGTGGGCAGTCATTAAAGTGTTTGGTAGATGAAAAGACAGGATGGTGGACATGAGATGAAGAAACACAGATGAGCAGCGAGCTGGAAGACCTCCTTCTAGAGCGAGGCACAAGGAAGCTGGGTGTTCCGAGACTACATTGGCACCTTACCTGTTGGAAGATTTTACCCTAAGATCTTGTCCCGTAGCAGTGAAAAATCATTGTGCTCCTGAATAGGTGGGGTTAAACTAAAGTGGTATGGTGGCAGAGAGGTATTAATAGAGAAGAAAATGGAAAAAAAACAAAAAAAAAAAAAAAGAAAAAGCTCCAGTAAAGAATTCTAGAAGGGGCTGAGCAGTGAGACTATGGGAACAAAAAGATGTCCAAGACAAGGGGTTGGAGGGGAAAAAGCAGAGGACCCTCCCTCAGAAGCCACTTGTTTCATCACTGCAGGCCAAGATGATCATAGGAGAGGACACCAGAAAGAGTGATGAGGGGGACCTCAAAGAACCCCACGTTAAACACCCAGAAATCTTTGATCTGTGGCTCGTTCTCCCACTGGCATTGTGTGATCCTAGACAAGTCTATCTTAGTTTCTGCATAGATAAAATGCTATGTGCACACACGGACATAACATTCATTAGGGACTGGGCAGCTGGTGGGGAGGGGATGGGTAAATTCACACCTAATGGGTGCAGTGCACACTAGGGGACAGGCATGCTTATAGCTTTGACTCGGGCAGTGCAAAGGCAATTTATGTGACCAAAGTGTTTGTACCCCCATAATATTCTGAGGTAAAATATATTTATAAAATTTTAAAAAAGAATTAGAAAAAAATGCAGAAAGTTCTAGAACCACAGAACACTGTTAGAGCTGGATGAGTAGAGGTGTGCGAGCCAAGTTACTGGTTCTCTGTGTTCTACTGGTTCTCAAACTGTGTTCCAAAAAACTTCAGTCAAGGGTTCCCAGAGATATTCCAAGGGTTCCACAAATGTTTCACATGAATTTTGTTTTTAAAATGTTCATTTTAAAAACTCTGTTTAAAAAAATTTTTACATGCAAAATCCTAGGACAATGGAGACAATCAAACATACCAACTTACACTGCAGAGACTCAGAACAAAACTGCCCTGGCCACCTCTGTACACGGAGTCGGAACTTGGAATTTCTATGTTATTGGTCAGCAAGTTAATGCTCAGCAGTGGTCTTGTTTGCTCATTTATTTAAATTCAGGCCCACATATCTACTTATATAAAATTGTCCACAAAGAACACTACCTTAATTAACTGCTAGCTGAGGTTTGGTCACACATTTTAAGCTTCAGAGGCTTTCTGCCTACTTCCATGTTATAAGTGACAACCGTCTTCAGACATTAATGATTGGACTTTGAGATAATTTCCACTACTTCTTTTTCCAGCCTGCCTCAATTTACATTAAAAGCAACTTAGAGTGCTTGGGCGACTTTTTAAAAATAGCGGACATTCCCATTCACAATCAGGTGAATCTGGGCTTCCACTACTCTGAATCGAAACGTGGTACAGAAATCACCTGGGTGCTACCTCACAGTGACTGCACACCTTCTTACCAAACTCCGGATTCTGTGCAGGGCAGCTCAACTTTGGAAATAAACAGAATAAATTAAAATGCATAGAATACCTTTATACAGACTGGAAGACTGCAATCAATTTTGCTTAGGAAAATAATAATCAAGCGCAAACCCTCGATTTACAGAGGAAGACACTGAAGCCCAGAAAATGATACATCTTCCAATTCAAGTCAAAATCAAACCAGCATCCAAGTCCTGTCTCCTGATCCTGCATGGTCTCCACCGAAGCTGAGCCAGCCGCGTGCAGAAAATCGGAAAGAAAGAGACCTACCTATTAATATACGAAACACAAACCAGAAACCACCATCCTGTGATGTTAAAGAGCTGTGAGTCTAACGCAATGTCCCAACCTTGAGGGGGTAGGAGAATCAACAGACAGGGAGAAAAATGAGCATTTACAGAGTTTTGTGTATAAGGAAGACAGACGGAATAGGGGGGAGGGGATTCTTCCTTTAAATATGGTGTTCAAAGGGACAGCAGCAGAGGAGGGAAGGACACGGAAAGCAGCTTTTGCCTCCCCAGGTAAGTCCAAGTTCCTGGGAAGCAGCTCTGAGGTGGTTCACGCCCCTGGATGGCCCAGTGCCACCAACCTGAACTCAATTATAGGGCCCACTGGGCAGCTGCCCACATCTCCCGTGTGAATTCCCGACAGCTGCGACGGCCGCTGCACTCTCTTCCAGGCGCAGGTAGCAGGGCACATCAGGAGCAAACCGTGGTGCTGCCCAGCAACAGCTACGAACAGAGACCCTATTTTCACTTTCATGACCTTGTTTCTCTTCTTCATACACAGGAAAAACACATTCTCAACAAAAACAGTCTGCTCCTGTTAGAACTGGCTAAACTAGTCTTATTTTGAGTCACTGACTGAAAGACACCAGCTAAACCAGCACATTTGGTATTCCTGGGAGGCTTTTCTAATGTCTGGGTTTTAAACAGCCCATCCGCTTATAAGTTTGAAGGGGTCAAAGCAGTACAGTCCTGTGTCCAGAGTTTTCATTCATCGTGGACATTTTGCATTCTTCCTGTGGGCAGGGAAAGGAAAACCTCCAACTCCACCCACCTGAAGCGGATATTTGATTGCAAATGATGCTGTCCACTGAGTGGAGTTCAGAGGTCTATATCTGGCATCAACAATGTAAGTTTCCAGACACTGTAACAGGGCTGGCGAAGCCGGATCCAGAACAGGCACTCCTCCCTGCCCTCCTGTCCTGTCCTCCATCATGCACATGTCTCCATCTCCACTAGAGGGCGCAGAGGGGCAGGGAAAATAGTCCAAAAGGAACATTGGGTGATTTTATTCTGACTTAGCCTCTTTGGATGTGCACGTTACTGTCAGGTGCACAAAGGAGAAAGAAGACAAGGCAGCGAGGGAAACTGTGGCTGCTGAAGCAGATAGAATCTTCATGTGTGCCATGTGTTTCATTCACCATGCCCATAGGTTATTCACAGCTGGCAGAATTTCCCACCAACAAAAAAGGAAACTAGAACAACCCCAAGAATTCTGAAAATACCTACACTAAACCAAGACAAAAAGCACAGGTCCCTGAAAAATGAAATAAATCCCTTTAATCCAATGTTTCTCCATCTTTGCACAATTAACATAGGAACTTGAAGAATTCTTTGTTGCCAGGAACTGTTAGAAGTTTAGCAGCACTGCTGGCGGCTAGCCACTAGATGCCATTAGAGCCCTCCAATAACCCTCCACAACTGGGGTGTCGTGACAATCAGAAATGTCTCCCAACACTGCCAAATGCTCCCTGAGGACAGAAACGCCCTGGTCAAGAGGCACTGCCCTAACTGATGAGGACCTAATCCACCCACGGGAAGCACTCAGAGGAGGTCTGCCCAGACAGCTAGATCAGAGTGAGACAAGAGCAGACCACGATGAACTTGAGAGTCCATCACCAGCCCGGAAGACCGGCAGCCTTGGCTTGTGTTGAGGCTATGGAAGCCACAGAAAGAAGAGAGGGGCCGGTTCCTGACGCTGTCCAAACCTGAGTGATAGATGAGTCTCATTTTCCTCCACGTCCTTCAGTGCCACCAGTCTTGGCACCAGCCAAGGAGCTCATTCCTAGGCTGGCTGTGTCCCCGTTTACTAACTAAAATATGGCACAGGAGCTCTGCTCCACAAAGATCCTGGTCTATAAATCGACAGGCACAGGAAGGCGGCTTTGAGAAGACCAAATCTGGACGATGCTTCGTCAGTCTCAAAAAATAAATAAATAAACTGAGTTTGATGATAGGTCGATAATGGCCCTCTAAGAAGAAAGAAAGAAAGAATTGTCTGTGAAAAGATCACACAGCTCGTCTATTTGTCAGGTAGGTCTCCCTCAACATTGAATGAAAATACTCAAAAAAGATTCGCTTCAGCGCACAGCCAAAGGGCAGTAAAGCCACAAAGAAATTTTATGATGAACATAGAACGCACCTTTTCTCTGAAGATCAGACTTCTGGCAACTCTCCACATCTAAAAATCACCCATGAGTGATTCTGGTAATAAAGAAAATCACGGTCCAAAAATCTCCAAAATTATTTTTCCAGAATGTGCTAATGCCTTTAAGATAAAGCTGATCATTCAACAACTGCTCCCTGAATCCTACAGCCCAGTCACCCCTACCCCCAGGACCCCTGTTCTTCACCTAGGGGAGAGCACAGGCCAGCTGCTGGTCTACCCCAAGAGTGTTCTAGCTGCCCTATCTGCAGAAATGGGGCAACCCTCCAAAACATGATTTGATAAAGGCCACCTGGTTAAAAAATATAACAAACTAGTCAATAAGTAAGGAGATACATGCATGTATGCACACACGTGCACGATCTCAAGTGACCACTCAGGCTTATGGAATTTAAACTTATAATGAATTTGTCACTTCTAAAATAGGGCTACAGTAAATTCACTGGAACACGTGGCTCCAAGCTTTAGTCGACCCAGGGTCATAAATGCCCCAAATCTGAATTTTCTTAGGAAATAACTCGGGTCAGATGCTGGTTGGTAAGTTCACTTGTTCCTCAATGTATAAGCCAAGATCAACTCTCCAAATACTGCAAGTATCCTGGGTCAGCCTGGCTGATATCTGGTCACAAACCCTCTGATTGCACAACTGACAAATTAGCTCAAGCTAAAATGGAGCACCCCAGGAGGGTTTCCTGCTCTCAGAGTTAAGGACTGATTAAACCAGAGCCTGTCAATCTTGATGCACTTAAAATCACCTGGGTTGTTTTTAAAAAAAAAAAAAAAAAAATAGAGATGCCCAGGTCTCACACCCAAACACACTGACTTTATCTGAGGTGTGCCCCAAGCAAAAGTATTATTTTTAAGCTATGTGATTTTAATACACAGCCAGGCATGACATTTATTAAAAGCTGTTCCTTTTACCAACTCTATGGGTCCTATCCAGTGAGACCCAGAATGTTATCTATTCCCATATTTCAAGAGATAAGCTCTCTGTTCTCTACAAATATAGATCTGTTGGCTTACTAGATAATATATCTGTAAGGTAGGCTGGTTTTGTCCTTAAAGAATCACAAGCTGGTCTTCTTAGGCCAATGCCCTGCTCAAGCAGCCAGATTTTCGGTTAGTTTACTCTGGAGCCTTGTTGGATCACCCCACACTGTGGAAGAATTTGCAGAGAATAACACTGGACTCACATGGCTTTTGTTAACTTCTTCTGTGCATTTGGCTCCAAAGATGAGAAATGATTTGAGGCTAACCTAATGGCCTCAACTCCTACCAAAGCTTCTAGCATCCTGCACCTCTATATAACTTTGCTACTTGAACTCTGGTCTCTGGACCCACTGCACTGAAATAATCTGGCAGATTGCTAGAAATGCAAATCTCAGGCCTAATCCCAGACCCAGAGGATCAATTGGCGTTTATAATAAGATCACAAGGTTATTTGTTTGCATAATAAAGTTTGAGAAGCAGTGCTCTTTATGTTATCCAGAATAGCAAGAACCAGGGTAGATCGGATTCTAATTTCCAGTGAGGGATGACAAAGAATGTAGCTCAATTCTGCTTTTCCCAACATGCACAGAACTTAATGATTTGGAGTCACTTCTGAATAAGCTGGAGCGTGTCCTCCTGACACACATCCAGCTGAGATGAGAATTATATACGAGATGGCATAGTTTTATCACTGCTAACTAGGAGTGCCTACGGGACAAAGGGTTCTGCTTTACAGCTGATGACCAAAGGAAAGGATTTTGATCTATTAGGCTAAAAATCAAGGACACAGCTTGGAGACATGTCTTCCAATATTTAACTGTTATAGCAAACAACTTCCATATAGCAAAGCACCCCATGCAGCTACCCCATATAGACTCTGCACAGCTCAAAGTCAGACATCACAGGGGGTCTGAGATTTTGTTGTTTTATAATTGCCAAAGCGTCTGCTGCAGGACACGTGCTTACCAATCATAAGTTCTTTCCCAGCTGACTTCAAAGTGTAATAGCCTTCAACTGAGGTTAATTAAGTATGCTCATTAGGTGCCTTAGTTTTGCATAAGTGGATCTGACCAATAGTTCAAGTTTCTGGAAATGTTTCTAATTCTGGTATTTTCCAGGGCATATAACAGTGACTTCATGGCCACTGAAAGCCTTTCAAAGTTTGGCTGAAATAACCATATTTGAAGGGTGACTTAAGTGATATGCACAATCCATCCTTTGTTCTAGATCAGCTTTGACCAACCTTTTATGACCAATGAGCTGCTTTAAAAGTACTCTCTCATATACACATACATACACACACACACACATACACACACAGAGGAACTTTTTAATCATTTCCACATTTTTACATATATATAATAAATACAGGGAATTAAAGCAAAATCATAATTCATTTTTGAAACAAGATATTAAAGTTTATGAAATTCATTCATTTTGATACCATCTTTGCTAATGTTCCAAATGATCAATGCCAAATTATTTTTCGCCCATCTAACCTAACACACAGCATTTAACTGTCAGAAAAAAGTATAATTTGTCAATAAAATCCATTCCAAATTTAATTATTAGTATATATTTGGTATGGGGACCAAATGTATATTCAAAACCAGATAGCAATCGAATTATCAGCCCCAGCATCAAAACTAGACGAGAAAACACCCAGTGTTTAGATTTCTTGCATCTGGATTTCAAAACAAATGAAATGGTTTATAAAGGGAGGACTCCTTACTTCCTCTGGATATGTTTTCATGTGGAGCATGTGCTCCCTTTCCCAGGAAGAAGCCAGGTGAGAACAACGTAGGGCTCCTCCTTTGGATCACTCACAGTCCTTCCAGGGGAGGAATGACAGTATCTCAGCTTGAAGGGACTACGGGATACACTCTTTCAGTTCCTGTTCCCAAGGGTTAAACAGGCAGGGCACTCAAGCCCACGCACAGGCAGCCACGGGTGGGTGTGGAGATTCCACTTAGAGTGGATCAGGATGTCTTGCGCCCAAAACATCTTCCAACTCTGCTTTACACTGATAAAACTGGTATTTTAATTTTAGTCTAGCTTCTCCAATTCCCTCTAGTTCAGAACCATAAGGGAAGAAGGGAGTGATTAATTGACATCTCCAAACCCCCATAAGCTTATTTTTATATTTCTTTCAGTTTTGTTTCTAACTATCAGGCTAAGACAGGTGGTTTTCGGCAGTTATTTGAAAGCATTTCTCCACAAATAACGTGTTGCAGGTGTATAAATCTTTAGTCCTAATAAATTAAAAGAAAAAAATGACTATAACAGTCATAATATTTTCTCTTTCTAAATATTGATTTCTAAAAATACTGTAAGATATGCCAAAAGAATTTTGATCAGATGAATGCAATTTTTGACTAGAGGGAAGATAAGGAAAATCTGCAGAATTATTGTATAATCCTCAATAGTTTATATTTTGATCTAAGTCTTCCTAATGTATCCTGTCTTTAACCAACACTCCATTAAGAACTTTTTTTTTTTAATCATAATGTAACATATAATGGTCAAAAACCTCATGGGTTGCCAGACAGAACACTCTTCCGACTGCCACTACCCACGAGACCCAAGCTCTTGATAAATACTGGCAGTCTCTCAGACTCTTCCACCTTAAAAGGATATCGGGAATCATATACGTAAATACATATTTTATGACCTTCAAAGACAGAAGTAGTAGAAGAGTTTCATGCATCACTTTCATGCAGAATGAAAGCTCGGGGCACCCTCAAAAATCCCTGGGGTGACAACCATCAGATGGGAATTGCTGCTCTACGTATTCCAAATTCCTACATTCGGCCTGACCATGGATCACATGGCTTGGAAGAAATCATCGAAGCAATGCATATTTGACCTGAAACATACCATTGTGCTTACTGTAAATGCGTCAATGGCTTTTGTCATTACACCTCATGTACACAGGAACATTTAGAGAAGAAAGTTCTTTCATCTCTGTATCAAGAATATTCATTCTAGGCATCGGAAGAATCGGTTGGATTTTACTAGATTGACACAGTGAAACATAACAGTGTTTCCCTCTTCAAGAGAGCTGGTAGGAAAAGCTCACTGTCTATTTCCAGGAAGTACACTGGATTCCGCTACATGTATTTTTATTGCATTATATGTTTTCATTCTTTTTGGAACATATCAAGATAATAAGTAAACAATTAAAGGAACAAGACAGCTGTGGTAGGCAGAATACCGGCTCCCCAAATCCCATCCACGCCCTCATCCCCAGAACCTGTCACATTACACAGCAAAGGAGAATAAAAGTCTCAGATGGAATTAAGGTTTCTCATCAGTTAACCGTATGAGAGGAAGATGATCCTGAGTTACCCTGATGGGCTCAGTATCGTCACAAGGTCCTTAAAAGAAGAAGAGGGAGACAAGGTAGGCCAGAACAACACGATAGTTTCTTTTCAAGACCTCTCTGACTACTAAGTGATTTGCATAAATCAAGGACATTAACTTAAGAAGTCTGGTTATTTGGTTTCTTCTGTAACCTTTGGTTCCACTCTAGTAGTAATCAGATTAGGAATTTTAGGAGGGGGGTGCTCCCTAATAAAAGTGACAGTGCCAAAAAGTAACTGCTAACATTGAGGGAGAAAGCCCAAGATAAATGGAGCAGAAATGGACAATAGTTTAGGGCCATTTAGCCTCAGGGCAAGAGCGTCCTGTCTCAGGACTGCCGGGGGCATCACGCCACCACCTCTGCAAGATTTGTAAAGGAGATAGAATAAAGACTCATGGGAGGGTTCCTGAAAAGTCACACAGCTGAATTTCTAACTGACAATGACAAACAAATGAGACGTCAGGAGGTATGGGGAAAGCACAAATTGGGTCAAATGCCACATGCCACTTATTTAATCACATTGCCTGTCCCCTGCAACCAAGTTTCCACCAAACTCTATCCTCTATGAAGGTAGGATTGTCTTAATTATCACCGTCAAAAGCTAACAGTTATGAACAACAATCTTACGTAGGTATCCTCTCTTGTAATGTTCACTCTAAGCCTATGATGTGGGTGCTGACCATCTCCATTTAGAGTGGGGGAAACTGAGGCATGAAGAACTACCAAACAACCTATTCAAAGCCACACAGCTACCAGGTGGATGAGCTGCTACTCTGGGTGTGCAGCTCCTTCACCAGCGCTCTCCGATGCCTCAGCACCTCTCAGAGCTGCACAAACATGTCTCCAGACTTAGGAAATGAATAAATGGAGCAGATCTGAGAAAAATAAAAGGATCAAATCCCTTTATGTGCATATAATAAGCACTTAAATAAATATACATTGATTTCCTTTGAGTGACAAGCTTTTCCTTCCATTTCTTCAAGGAGACCCTGCAAGTCAACTTTTCACAAATGAAGAGCCAGTAGGTATATGAATTCCAACCTGGGGAATGTTTCAAAAAACACAGTTCTGAGCAGTCTCCTCCTTTCTCCTCTTCCCCAAATTCTGCTTTTGTTATCGTGGATCAGGTTTCTGTTTGCAGATTAAGAAAGAAAACTTCCAAGGTGACCCTGCAAATACTCACTCTATTCTTCCCCCAGCCCAGCCAGCCAAGAGCATCACTGCTTGGAGGTGTCTTTAGAATCCAGAAGGGTTGAGTGTGAAGTCTCACGGTAGGGACTTAATTTCAAAGACCTCAGGAGGCATGAGTAAAACGCAGGCTATGAGCAAAACAGATCTGCTGTTAGAACTCAGGAGCCAGGTACAGGAGGGCAAAAGCTAACGCTAACACACACACACACCCACCCAACCTACCTACCTACTTATAACTCAGAGGCTAATCCTGGGGTAAAGGTGAGCTTACTAACACGTATCACAAGTTTAGAAAGAGATATCAATCTTACTATTACATCAAAGTGACATTAGAGTATTTTGCATAGAATGAAAACCAGATAAAAGGGCAGTAAAAGGTCCACTGTAGAGTCACAACCCCAGCAGACAAATATTCAAGGAAGGGGCTTGCTGGGTGCTACATACTGAGGACAAAACAGTGAAGGTTCAAGAGACAGTTCCCGCCCTTAGAGACACCCTCCACCCACCCACAGCTCAACCAGAACCCAGAAGATCTATTGGCAAGTCCCAAAGACTTCTGAGTTGCAAGGAAGCCGTAGGAGGTTTCATGGAAATGCTGTGGCCCAAAGTTGGGTTTCATCTCTTCATCATCCCTCCAACTAATGGCAAGCCCCAGGCTAGACAATGGGGATAAAAGGTGAACAAAAAGCAAAGTTCCAGAAACCACGGACTGCAAGCTGCAGGCTTTCTCTGCGGGCACAGACCCAGGCAAGAAGAGCTGGATTGAAAGAGCATCATACACAGAGGACTGGGGGCAGAGCTCTGAACCAGCCATTTAACACCTCAAAACCTTGGTTTCTGTCTACCCATAAAGTTAAGCAGAATACATGGTGTCTAAGTCTCTTCCATTTTAAGTTTCAAATGAGAAAAACAGTCTTTTATTTACTAGCTACTTGAATTTTTTAGTAATTCAGGGTGGTGACACTCATAGCCCAGGATGTGGGCCGGGTAGAAAGGGGAGGGGGAATGATGGAAGTTGATTTACAGTGAGAGAACTGTAGATGAATGAAGTCATTAAGCAAAACAGAAAACCACCAAAGTGTCCCCTCCCATTTGATCCCCTGCCTCAAAGACACTAAATCTATGTCACCTGCTTCTCACGGCCACTAGATTTATAAGCCCATTAAAAATAGTTTTATAATCACTCCATGCAAAAAAGAATGACAATTATTATAATGATTTAAGTGCCTACAGCAGTACAGCAGGATCTGGGGGGAGTTTATTAATACCTTAGCAAAACGTGCCATGAATACGTCATCTGGATGTTCGTTTTTTAGAAGTGCCCTTATTTTCCCCCAGTGAGTTAACATTTAGCTCGTGGTGTGACTGTGCCTATCAACTGGATCAAGTTAACAGTTTTCTCAATTCCTCTGCTCTATAGCTCTTCTCTCTCCATCAAAACCCACCTGGGCACATAAGCACCTTGGGAGCTATTTTAAATATTAATACATTAAATACAAATGTTAGCTCTTCCCCCTCTCCAAGAGTATGATTCAATGGGTCTGGGTAGGGCCAGGAAAGCAATATAGTTTTAAGCACTTCTTGATCTGGTTAGACATCGGCTTAAGAAAAAAGAGAAGAATTTTAAGCACCTCAAATTCTGAGGTATAGCCAGGGCTGAGAAATACTGGGCTGTCTACCTTCCCAAATGGTAAGCATATATGGGGAAAAGAGGGGAGAAAAACGGTCTGAGCGAGGAGAGTGGCAGAGGAGAGAAGAGGGGAGCTGTGCTGAACAGGAGACCAGGGACCCCATTCAGAGAGGGCAGCCGCTTCTCCGCTCCGATCACTGTACGACCTCAGCGGGCTCAGCAGAGAGTGTGGCCAGATCTTCTAACCTTCCAGAGAAGCCAGAAACCCAGAGTTGCGGTCGAATCTCTGTATCTTTAAATGTTGACAGATTTAAAAAAAAAAAAAAAAAAAAAAAGATTCCGGGTGGGCCAAGCAAAACACTTCTGCAGCCTTCGCTATGGATCACCACCTTGACAGAGCACTTGCTGAGGCGGCTGTGGAGCCTTGTAGAAAGACGGAAGCAGAATTCAAGACCTCGGGTTCGGGGCAGTTTACAATCCGGCTCACCTGCCAGGTCCACCTCATTCCAGCTGTTTGTTACTTTATCCTAATTGCTAAGCCATTCTCAACTTCCTAGACAGTAGCTGTTCTCAATCAAATACGATTTCTGATCATCACTTTCAAAGGTTTCAGAGCACTAGCTTGCTGGCCTTGTTCACTGCCCAACACAAGCTTCTGACTTACTCACACCTAATTATAAATTCTAAGAGACTGGAAGGGAATTTAAAAGGTCACCCAGTCAGAGACATGAAGGTCCCCGGATCCAGAAAGTCCAAGTGACTTGCCCGGGGCCACGAAGATGGTTGAAGGTAGGGTGACCCATTTGTCCCAGTGTCGGCATTGGAAGCCCCTGCTTGGGGAACCCTCCGGGCCCAGGCAAAGTGGGATGATTGGTCACCCTGGTTGAAGAGCAGAGCCACACTGTTATCTCTTGTGCATACACCCCCATCATCCTACCATTCTTGATACATATGCACATATTTGACTTTTAGCTTCATGGTTTGCTCCCAGTTAAGATTCAAACTCCTTGAAGGAAGACGGAAGACATTTAAGTCCTCTGTGAATTGAGTACTTAATATTTGCTGGGAATAGTCCTTGAAGTCCCCTCAGTTGATGAAGATGCCTGCTATTGGCGTCCTTGGGAATTACTAGGCTTTACTGCTCTGGGAATTCTCTGAAGAACCTGAAAATCTTGATCACGCCCCCTTCCCCCAGCCTCCTTTCTAAGCCCCCAATAACTGCTTCACCACTTCTTGTTTTGTGTTTTTGTTTTTTTTTGAGACAGGGTCTTGCTCTGTCTACTGGGCTAGAGTGCAGTGGCATCATCATAGCTCACTAAGGCTTCAAATGCCTAGGTTCCAGCAAGCCTCCCACCTCAGCCTCCTGAGCAGGCTGGGACTACAGGCACACACCACCATGCCCGGCTAATTTTTTCTATTTTTGGTAGAGATGAGTGCTCAGGTTTATCTCAAACTCCTGACCTTAAGCAATCCTCCTGCCTCAGTCTCCCGGAGTGCTAGGATTACAGGCGTGAGCCACCGCGCCCAGCCAGCTTTACCACTTCTTTAACAAAGCATGACAAACACAGAGAAATGAATCCAAGAAGCAACTGTCAAGCTGGCTTTTTCCTTCTCTCCTTGGACTACAAAGCCTCCCTCCCCTAATGAGGTTATTACTCATTATGAAAGGACAGACACAGCATCCAGTGTGTTACAAATTCTCCACTCAGAGCTACACCTCAGAAGGCAGCTTCTCAGCTGTGAAAGAAGCGGGCCTTTGCAGTCCTCTCTCTAAAGCCTGTTTGGAATTATTCGAGAAGGCCAGAGCTGAACCCAGAGAGTTTTGCATGGCTGGAGAGACAGCCTGGTGCAGGAGAAAGGCCTGGGAATTAGATCCACATTCAGATACCAGCACTGACATAAACCAGTCCTGTACTGGCTTTGGGAAGTTACAGAAACGAGGATCCAGTTTCTTCATTTTTAAATATCTTCCTTGCAGGGTTTTAACTTGCAAAGGGCCTAGTCTGGTGGCTGACCCTTGATTAGAGGTGGGGGTTACTGGGGGTGTCCCGTGACTCCACTAAAGAGCCCCCACGAGTCAGGTGGGGGGATCTACCCTAGTGTCTCATCTAAACACACGAAGTCTGCCTTTGCTGACCTAGTTTTATTCTGAAGCAGATCGTGGTTTTCCATCTGCCCTGCAGCTCCTTTTCTCAAAAGATGTGAGCGTATCTGTGAAAAACAAAAAAATGCAGGCAAGTGTCAGCAAAATGTCACCACAACTGATACAAAGGATCTTTCTATCTTGTCCATCACTTTTGATGAGGAAGCCAAGCAGCTCTCCGCGACCGAGCTGATTCCCAGTACTGGTAAAGACTGCTACCTCAATTTCCTGGGTCAGCACCTAAAAGTCTGAAATCCATTCCACTGAATTCGTTATGACCCATCATAATATTCTATCTCTCAAAGCAAAACTATACTTTGAGTCAATGCATACAGCCGTTCCCTGGTAGATACTGTATTTTAGAATTATGATCAAAACAAAACCAAGAAAAACAAAATAAACAAGTCTTGTGCCCTTATGTTTTATAATCTGTATAAGGTAAAACAAAGCAAGATTTACACATATCTGGAAGCAGTTCACACTGACATAATTTTAAGCTAACTGAATGAATCTCGGATTCAAGAAGAATCAACGTCTACTATTCTTCTAGCATAAAACCTGTTGTGGCAGTTCTGACTTTTTACATGAGAAAGTTACAACATTAGGTCACTAGATAGAATTACATTGCTCAAATTTATTCTTGGCAAGCTCTTTGGAGTGTAATCCACTTTATAAGGATAAACAAGTAGTTGCTATCAAAAATCATACACACACATCACACACACGGTGACCACCACTCACAGAATCAAGAATTTCCACAACATTCCTCAATGGAAACGTGTCCCAATGAAATCAAGAAATAACCCAACAGCTCACATAACAGGAAGTGCTACATCCTGACCTGGTGAGAGAAATGGGCATTAAAACATATACTTGGGTCTGCAGTCTACGGAACAGCGCCCTGTCGACGTCCACTGCCTGCTTTGGTGCTGTACCATAACATACAGCTGGGTTCGCGGGGGTCCCTTTGTCCTATTTTTGCAACTTCCTGTGAAATGATTATTTCAAAATAAAAACTTACTTTTAAAACATTACCTATTGGAGGCCGGGCATGGTGGCTCACACCTGTAATCCTAGCACTCTGGGAGGCCGAGGCAGGTGGATCATTTGAGCTCAGGAGTTCGAGACCAGCCTGAGCAAGAGTGAGACCCTGTCTCTACTAAAAAAATAGAAAGAAATTAGCTGAACAACTAAAAAATATATATACATAAAATTAGCCGGGCATGGTGGTGCATGCCTGTAGTCCCAGCTACTTGGGAGGCTGAGGCAGAAGGATTGCTTGAGTCCAGGAGTTTAAGGTTGCTGTGAGCTAGGCTGACGCCACGGCACTCTAGTCCGGGCAACAGAGTAAGACTCTGTCTTAAAAAAAAAAAAACGAAAACATTACTTGTTGGATA
>CAUYSK010096656.1:0-14924 GCA_963575035.1 Avahi laniger | reverse complement strand
CTTTTGAAAAGTTTCTGTTCATTTCCTTTGCCCATTTGTTGATGGGGTTGTTTGATTTTTTTCTTGTTGATTTTTTTAAGTTCTAGATAGATTCTGGTTATCAGCCCTTTATCAGATGTATTGAGAGCAAATATTTTTTCCCATTCTGTGGGCTGTCTATTCACTCTAATGATAGTTTCCTTGGCAGTACAGAAGCTTTTTAATTTGATCAGATCCCATTTATTTATTTTTGTTGCTGTGGTGATTGCTTTGGGGTTCTTCTTCAGATCCCAAAACATCAAATGCTGGCAAGGATGTGGAGAGACAGGAATACTCTTACACTGCTGGTGGGACTGCAAATTAGTGCAACCTCTGTGGAAAAGAATTTGGAGATACCTCAGAGAGCTAAAAATAGAAATACCATTCAATCCAGCAATAGCACTATTAGGCATCTACCCAAAAGAACAAAAATCATTCTATAATAAAGACATCTGCACCCAAATGTTTATGGCAGCACAATTCACTAATGCAAGAATGTGGAAACAACCCAAGTGCCCATCAATTCATGAATGGATTATTAAAATTTGGTATATGCATACAATGTAATATTACTCAATTATAAGAAACAACAGTGATCTAGCACCTCTTATATTTTCCTGGATAGAGCTTGAGCCCATCCTCCAAAGTGAGGTATCACAAGAAGGGAAGAATAGGCTCCACATATACTAGCCATCAAATTGGCACTAACTGGTGGACTTTTAACCATTTAAACATTGCTAACTTATGAGTTTGGCACTTATAACTATTAGGTATTGTTTTAAAAAGCCAAATTTTAGTTTCTTTACCTCTTAGACTTATAATCCTTGGGTCGGCTTATTGTTGATATCTGTCCTTACTCTGTGTGACCCTTGACACCGCATTGAATGTTGACCTCATGTGTTTATCTGACACAGCTGATCCATGTTGTTTCTGGTTCTTGGACATAGAGAACGTCTACCAGGGATGTTTCACTAATGCTCCGTTTTAACAGTTCACCACTTTCTGAATTTCTCAGGAACCAATTATTTTCAGTCGCATGTATCCACTACCATCCAAGGCCTCACTTCTCTAGTGATCCCATTCTAGAACTGGATGGCCTCACGTCTGTGCATTTGAAAACTTAAACATGGGCACTGTTTCCAGTCCTGAGCGTGTATATGTGTGATTACCTGGGGTCCAGAGCTTTAATTACAACTTCTCAACTCAAAAGGTTCTTTCTACTCTTTTTCTTAGATGTGTTATAGTTATCGCTAAGAAGGACTGAGAATTTTAAAAGTGCTTCTCCAACATTAGAAAAGATTATTACAAGGGCATATTCTCAAGTTTTCTGACCAGAAATTTTTATCCAGTAGGTCTAAGATGAAGTCCAAGATGTATATTTTAATGAATTCTCTAGAAGAATTTGATACATATTGTTTAAGGACCAAACTTTGAGACACAAAAATAACATATTATTTTCCCTAAGGATAAGGACTTCATTAATTCTTTAAAAAGAAAAGCAAATCAACTTCTTTCTGGGTGAGAAATCAAATGTTTTGCTTCACAGGTAGCAGAGGAACTCCAACGTACCATTCTGCTAAAAGCAGCTCACTAAACAAAAAACAGGTTACGTCTTCAGGACACCCCAGTGAATGGCTAAATAAGTGCTGAGATAATATGTCACAAGAACCATTTTTCACAAATACATGCATAATGATTTGCCATGAACATGCCCAAATGTGACATAAAACAAGGTTGAGTGAGTCAAAAAGCCTAATTCAGTAGGCCCGGGGCCTGCCTCTTGTTTTGGGCGTTAATGTTCCAGGCCCAACATGTGTCTCCAGGTCTCCATCTTCCTTCTGTTGACCTAGTAGGACCACAAGGCTTGTTCCGTGTCCCCTGCCTTGTCCCAGATCCCCATTCCTCTCTTCTCTCCTTGTGTCATTTCTCTGTGGAATCTCTCTTATTGACTGACTTACTTCTCTCTCCTTGCCATACCTGAATCCTGGCTTTCCTTAAGGATACCAAGTCCCATGTCATCCTTTCAAGTGAACGGTTTGCTCTTGCACACATTGATACCTTGGGCTCTAGATCTGGAGCTGTCAATGTGTTTTACCCCCAGTTCTCACCTCTAAGCCCTCAGTTCCTCATGTTGTTTTTAAAGCTCTTGTTCCTTTGAGGCTCAGCATATGCAATATTTCACATCTTGAGTATTCCTCAACCCACCCCATTCTAGATTTTCTTTTCACGCTCACTTCTCTGAAATGGTTACTGAAAATGTCCTGAATGTCTCCAGTGATCTCCATGTCTTTTGGTACTCCTTTACTTCCTTTCTTTTCAGGATTAGGTAGAGTGGACCATTTCTTCCTTCCTGAAATTCACTCCTCTAGGCCTATGGGTCATAGGGATATTTTTACACATTATTCCAAGTGAACCTTACTTGGGATTGACAGCTAAATTTTACAGATGAAGAAAAAAACTCAATCAAGTTAACTAGTTTCTTAAAGTTCACAGTGTTAGCAAGGAGCATAACAGAAATCTAAACCTATGACTGTTTCCAAGCACAGGGTCTTTACCACAACATTTTATGGTCTTCCTGCTTGTGAGGTGGTCCCAGTTCAATATTAAATAGTCAGAGGCCTTGGGCAGCTGGGAGGTAACATGATGATTCTAAAAACTGGGAAATGGCATTTGGGCATTGAAAGCAGCCAGTATTTTAGAAGATTTAAATCTCCCTGATATCCGCCATGCTGCCACCATTGATCCTCAAGTGAGATTCTTTCTTCTTTCCCAAAATTTTAGTCAGAGGCCTAAAATAATTATTTTAGTCAAAGGAATAAACAAAAAGCTGTAGGTACAAAAAGCAATTTCTTGCTGATGAAACTTAACTCTTTCTTTCAGGGTTACTTATCTTTAGTCAACAAATGCCTCCTCTGTGTTCTTTCTTGGTTTCCTCTTAATCTGACCACGCAACCTCACACCTGACTCCCCCCACCAAAAAATACATTCAACGTGATCTTCCTCCTCTATTGTTACTTCTAGAAAATAGGAACTTGACTCTTGTAACTACTCTCGTTCAAAATTATTATATGATAAACAAATTTGTCTCCATGAAACAATTGCCAATCACAAGATCAGATTTAAAATATGGATGTATAAATCTTAACCTCTTTTAAATTAAGTAACGCAACCTATATGGTTTGCTTTTTTAATTTCCAAATGTTCCAAGGATGTTTCTTTCTTGTCACAAGAAAATATTAAGTCAATTAAAAACAGGTTTCTTTGGCCCTATGCTGAATGGAAACTTACCAAATAGTAACTTACTTAGTGCCCTTGTGAATACACTTTCTGTTAAACCACCAGGGAGTAGATTCAACTTGGCGATAATTTGGATTATTAGGTATTTAAAAAATAAAACCTCAGCTAGAATTACACTTTTAAAACAAACAACATTCCTTTATGTTGTCAGCTCCCTAAGGAGAGTTACTTCTTTTTTTTTACTGGAAGTACTTTTTCCATTTACATAATTGATGTTCAGAAAAAGGATTTTAGATAATAATGATAATAATAGTGTCATGAAAGGAAAGGTTAATATCTATATCTATGTAAAAATGAGATGAGAGGTATATAATTTGAGGGGAAATAAAAGGCTGGAGTACTGTGATGCTTTTGAATGAAGTATGTTTTATTTTTTCCTTTCTTATTTGGCCAAACTATGGTTTAGGAGGAGGACTGCAAGAAGACAGGTGAAAACAGATATTTATCAGTCAGCTAAGAGCCCATTCAAATTGGAGGTTTATTTTATTTTTATTTTTTATATTGTTATTGTAAAAATTCAGTTAAGTGTAGGGTCTAGTGATGGAGACAACATAAAATGATAAAAAATTATTTTTCTCTCCTTATTCTTACTATCTTTTTATTTAAACACAAAGATAAAACACAATTTCATATAAGAAAAGGAAATTGGCTTTTTCCCTCTTTTAATTTTGTATCAAAAATGTCTTCCTCATAAAGCACATTCTAGCTGATGCAATTTGACACTCACTCACAAATCCTTATCAGTAACATATATTTTAATCCTTGGATTCCTGAAACTATTACTAGCAGAGACATACTCTTACTAAACCTACTTACATCTGATCATTCTTTTTATTTTCTGCACTAATCAAAAGAAAATCTGACATACTAAGACAAAGAAAAAGAAAAATTCACAACAAATATCCTCCCGATATTTAAGGGAGAATGAATGAATCTGTAGGAGGAAAGGTGAATACATTAATACCTTTATTAAAATAATTTACAACCATTCCTTTAAGCTGGCTACCTTTTATATAAACTGTTCCCTGTAAATTTCAGTGACTCTTTCTATGCATTCTGTGAGGTGAAGAGGAAAAGCATTAGTACTGCCATTTCCATAGAAAGCAACAAAGCCCAGAGTTGTTGGGTTAAGTTGCCCAGGGCACAGTAATGGTGTGTGGTGAATAATCCAAATCTTCTGATTGCAAAACTAAGTCGTGTTTTTATTAACCACAGCTGCCACCTCACCATCTGCATCTTGGAGAATAATTGGAAATAATTGGGATTATTAGTAGTATATCTTACATATACCTGAAACTCTGATTCTCCATATTTCCTCACAATTAAAACCAAACAGTAAAATATGTTTACCCCTGCTGGGAATATTTTTGGATTAAGTAATTTTAAACAAACACATAATCTAAGAAATATGATAACAGGAATTGCTGGTTGACTTTTACTCTTGCCACAGGCAGCAGTTTGGCAGGTGCACATAAGTCTTGATGAGACTGTCTTATTAAATTATAGGACCAATTAGTGCACCTAGCTATATTTTGACAAGGTCTACACTGATGGCAACTATAAATTGTAATTGGCTGATGACGGTTGTGACTTTACTGTATCTGGAACTGATAGCTGTATGTTGTAATTTCATATAAATGATAAAAATAATTATAACCCCCAAATCATGATGATGATTCAGCAGTAGTCTCTTAGAAGTACCATAGGGACCTTACCCAAGAGATTTTAATGACTTTGACTGCATTTAATAAGGTATTTCTATAAGTACTTCTAGAAAATACATAGATTTTAATTATCTTTACTATGCTAGGACAAGTAAAATGTTTTTCATCCATGAGTTTTTGGAGATATAAATTCAATGGTTAATTATAAATTCAATCGTTGAATTATAGACTAGAGTTTTATGATAATTGAGAACATAAGTATGAAAAGAAAAAGAAATCTATTAACTTTCAATAAACAGACAAATCATCTAAGACTTAGCATCAACAGTGGGGGAAAGGCAGTGGTCCATTTTTCTTAAGAAGCCCAAATGGTTTTTCAAAAATATTAATGTTAGCAAAAGAGAAACACTGACACAATATTTTGGAAAAAGTGGCACTGTTAGACTTACAGCGGTGAATTATGCTTTAAAAATCTGTTGTCCACATTACGATGTATGGCTTTATGACCCTTTCTAGTTTACAGCTTACAATAACACTCCCTGTCATTGTTCAGGAAGCTTATTTCTAGTCTTCTTGATTGAGTGTCCTGTGTGCCTTGTATTTTTAAGAACCTGTATGAGCGTAGTGTAGATAGGTAGTTCTCAGACCTTAGCATGCACCCAAATCGCCTGACCAGCTGTTGCCATATGATTTACTGCAACCTAGCCCCAGAGTTTCTGATGCAGTAGATCTGGAAATGGGCCTGATAATTTCTGTTTCTACCAAGTCCTAGATGGTGTTGATGATGTTGGTCTAGAGTCTTTGAGAACCTTTGGTATAAAGTAATAGTTAATAGCAGAGTCTCTAGCACCAGACTGCCTAAATTATAATTCATTTGTATGACTTCATAGCTAGTTTACCTTCAGTGAGTTTCTTTTAAGTCTCTTGTGGTTTACTTTCCTCCTCTGTACAATGAGTCTAATGCTAGTACCTAGCTTGTAGAACTGTTCTAAGATAGCACCTGGAACAGAATAAGCACTCAACAAAAGTTAGCTATTATAATTCTTTTCAGAGATCTATTTGACTCTAAGCTCCGGTGAGCCAATAAAATGTTGTCTTATATTTTATTAATAAACATACTGTGTTCATGAAGAGTCCCACTGAATATGAGGCAAATAACACCTGGAGTAATGTATTTAACTTTTGCAAACACATTTTAATAAAGGCTTTGATAAACTGGAATGAATACAGGGAAGGTAAAGGGATTTCAAATTATGTCATATGCGGAAAGATTAGAGACAGTCTTAGAGAAGAGAAGCTGCATTAACTGTGTTAGAATATTCAAGCAACTATCCCTGCTTGAACACAAATGCCCCATTCTGTGCTTTTTCCAAAAAATTTTTGCCTTAACACAAAAAGCATTACATCAATTATATTTTTACAAAAGATTGGATTACTCTATGTGTTTGTAAATTTCTTGTTATTGATTGTGTTGAGAAAAAAAATAAGCGCTTATTTATTATGGGGTTTGGAGAATAATATCCCATCTTGCGTGGAAGGCTAGCTTAGGCAATCTCTCAGGGGACTTCCTGTACCTAAAACATGATTCATTGGTCCTATGAACTTGCCTTTACTTTTGACCCCACAGATTGTGTTTCCAAATGACAGACTATATTTGAAGTCTATGCAATGATGATGGAATTAGATGGGACAGAAAATTTGATTTTATTCAGCAAATTCTGCTTACTTGACCCCACAAGAAGTAGAATCTTGATTATGTCAGTGCTGCTGCTTAAACACCAGTCTGGGACTATTATACTGAGCTGTGACAAATTGGACTGTCCATAATTTTCAATCATGCCTGATTCTACTATTGTTGTGTGAACATAGACGGCATTATCTTAGTTCAACCACCTGGCTCACCACAGTGCAAAGCTGCTCTTGCAGCAAAGACAACAAGAAGGCCTGCTGGCGAAGAGGCTTTCTGAAACAGTAAGGAGAGAAGCAAGGACTAATGAGTATGAAGGTGTCTATCCTTAGGGAGAATTTTCCCACTGTGAGGCATCTATCTGTGAATGTTTAGTGCATAATTCATTCAGTTAAGTTAACGCTGTTGCCAAATCATGCACTCATATTTCTCCATTTCCCTGCAGACAAATGAATATATGTTAAATGACAAAACTTTGAGTAAGCAATAAACTACAGCAAAGGAAAAGATTTAAAAGAATCTTTAGCAAATAGACTGGTGTAAGAGAAAAGGCATGGAGTCAGATCTACCTGGTTTAATGCCAGTTGCAGTTCTTTTATGAACTGCTGTTGGAACTTTAGCAAATTTCAATAAGCCTTGGTTTCTTATCCGTACAATGATGGATAATTATGCCTTGAGCTCACTGTTGTTTGTTTGTGAACTATGGGGAAAGATCTCCATGAACTGAAAAATGAGGTGTCCTCTTTGATAGTAGACTTTTTATATCACACAAAATATAACCTGACTAATAAATGCAGTAAAAGACAGAGTGGCTTCTAGACATTCCAGTCTTGGCTTGAAACTTAATTGAATGCATTGAGCATCTAAGGAAAGAATATGCCTTTCAAAAGAAGACAATAAGCAAGAGAAGCCCAGAAAGGTTTTGTTCAGGAGCCAGGAAGTGAAATACAATCAACATCAACTACTCTGTTGTCACTTTAAAGCAGTGCCTTTTGTGGAGATGGCTTTAAACATTAAAATCTTTTGTTGTATTAATTCAATGCTGAGCAAACACCAATGCGATGAAAATTATTTTTCCTCAGTCTAGTTATCTGAGAGTTCTAGTTGCTGCTATGGTTGTATTTGTCATTATAAGCTGAAACCTGTAAATTTTGTCAGTGAAAGGCAACTTGAGAGACTAATCCCCTCACGGTGTGCCTTTAAAAGATTTTTTTGGCCTGCACGGATGAGAATTAAACCTTGCATAAATTCGCCAGCATGATCTATTTTACCCTATGAGACCTTTTGGGAGCTGCAAGCTTCTTTCAAAGTAAATGCCCTGGACACCAACATCACAGCATGATGAAATTTTGAAACATCTTTATCTACCTTGTTGTGCAGTTTTGAGAACTAGAGGCAATGTCAGTGAATCAACTATAGCTTAATGGACAAGTCTTTACTAAACCTAATGAATATAGTTAAATATAGACTTTTCAATTAAAAATATGAATTCTCTGTATATTGTATTCAGAAGAGATTATGGAATGAGTAATTCAAGGGGAGTTACAAAAAGACTCTCAAATACATTTGTTAAATGGTGACCATATTATAACAATGAAAAAAGTGCCTCATATTTATGGAATGCACAGTATATGTCAGGCACTATTTAGAGTACCTTGCATGTATGACTTCTTAATTCTCAAAGCAACCTTCTGAAGTAAGTTATTTTAGTCTCTTTTTTAGGTAATTGGGTTAAAATAACTCACACAAGTTCCATAGCTCATACGTATTTTGCCCAGAGAGTCTGGCAAAGACCCTGTGCTGAAAGCACTCTAGAATACTGTGGTATGTCAGGGGATGTTGAACATCGAGTTCAAGAGTGGCGTGTTCAAACAGGAATAGGTAGTTAATGAAATAAATGTATGTGTTTTGTCACTCTTCATCCTTTTTTCCTTTGAGCTGCAATGCAAATTATAAAAGTTGGAGCTCCTATTCTACTAAGTGAAGTATCATAAGAATGGAAAAACAAGCAGCACAGGTACTCACCATCAAATTGGTATTAACTGATCAACACTTATGTGCACATATAGTAGGAACATTCATCGGTGTTGGGCGGGTGGGGGGGGAGGGGATGGGTGTGTTCACACCTAATGGGTGCAGTGTACACCGTCTGGGGGGTGGACACGCTTGAAGCCTGACTCAGGTGGGGCAAAGGCAATATATGTCACCTAAACATTCGTACCCCTGTAATATGCTGAAATAAAAATTAAAAAAAATTAAATAAGTAAAATAAAATAAAAGCTGGAGCTCCAGCAGTCATTTTGGATCTTGAAGGGCTGTCAAGGATGGAAGCCAAATGCTAGTACGCCTATTTAGATAAGGTGTTGGTATCTGATGATATGCAAGCTGCACTATCAAGCTTGGACATTTTTCATCTGGACTATTTTTTATTTGCCATAAAACTTTGTGAATTTAAGCCAGTTATGTCTTAGGTTTTATGTTATAGGCAGCCAAATATGATCCTAACAGCTAACAGGAAGAAAGAGAGGAAGGGAGGGAGGGACAGAATATCCATAACAAAGTTTTTATTTTAAAAAATGGAACCAGAGGCAGCAATGGTGATCTTTTTCATGTTCCTCCACTTAACTCACCTTTATCTTCTTTATTGGAGACCCCAGCCTTAATGAAACGTATGAGTTTGGTAGCACTTCAGCATTGTTTCATAAAGGTAGGATCAACCTTCTATTGGATTAAAATAACCAATGATATCCCCCAAATGGAAAACTTGTGCAAATGAAAGGAGGCTCTATTAATAGCTATGCCTGTATAAGGGTGTAAACCAGGGCTGTCCTGGATATACCTGGATATAAAGTCACCCTACATTTAACGATAGAAAGACTGAGGAAAGGAGGGAAAGGCACTGTATTAGAGAGAAACTTGCAGAGTAGAGGAATAGAGAATGATGTTTGAAAAAAATACATCTAATTTCTATTCTACAGTGCCTCACAGTTTCAGGAATCATAAGTGTAATAAAAATTAGATGCTGGTAATGGTGCTCACTATGGTGGTTATTATTATAATGATGATCCCAATTACGATCTATGAAGACTATTCAGTATGAACCCCAGGTTTCAAAGGGAGGTGATGAGAAAACAAACCGTAAAAGGCAGTTCAGAATTCTGCCAATCCTTTGCTGAAACAATGTATCAGCGGCAGATAGGAATAAGTAAGTCTTCTAGTTACAATTTCTTTTCCCAGAAAACGTATGTGGTCTAAGTAAACTTTAAATAGACATGCAATACTAGTTGATGTTCAGACCTTCGATTACTTGCAGAACTCTTAGTTTCAGGTTTTTATGGCTAAAATGTGTGTGTGTGTTTTTTCCCTTGGTGGTTTACAATATCATATACTCAAGTGACAAAATGAACAAATATAACTATTTTCCTCTGAAGTCTCCTAAATTCTAAACAACCACTGAGGCAGAAAACAGGAGCAGATATATGTGAAGAAGGATTCCTAGAGTATGAGAAGAGTGAGATGATAGATAGCAGTTTCTTGAAAGCAGCCTTATCAAAGAATGATAGGCCCAGCAGGAATGAGAGGAAAGAACAGACTGGTTGATGGCAGAACCGACTAAAGAACAACAAACAAACAAATGAAACAAATGTAGCCCCGTACCAGGGGAAAGAGAACCACAGTATGAAAACTAAATGGGGAAAAACAAATAAAATGTCTCCTCTCTGGCGGGCATAGCTCATGATAGAAAAGTCAACAGTGTTGCAGATACCTTAACTGATGATTCTGAGTAAAAAAAAAAAAAATGGACTTTTCTTAGTCTTCTAAATGAATCTTTCCATTGTGTTCTCCAAACAAAAGGCCAAAATAATTAAGAAAGGAGTAAGTTGTGTGTGCATAACAACCATGCAACAAAAGGTATCCAGCAATGAGGAAAAGCAATGCAACTGAGAACAATAGTGTTTTCAGGAAGAACAGCTGCCTAGAAACTCAATTTCCAATGAGAAAAAAAATTTCACTCAGAAAATTGTACGTAGCCTCTCACAGCACATGACATTTAGGTGGTCTGTCATCCTGGGAGATTAGCCATGGATAAAGCGAAACCTACTTTAAACTTTTAATTTTGCTCGCTGTCACAATATGCTTTCTAGCTCGTTTTGTTTAGCTTTAAGTGAGACAAAAATATTCCACTTATAAATAACATGTTGGTGGCAGGTGACTGAACTCCAACCTGGGCGTATATTGCTGATATAAATGAACAGAAGCTGTATATCTTGAGTAGCACTTGGAGAAATAGGAAAAGCAGAAATTAAGTTACTATCTTATATCTCCCTTTTATTCTGAGCTTTTAAATTATTAAAATATACATAATGTAAAATTAAGAAAGGATAACACAGTATCCAAAGCCATTTATTTAAAAATACATTTAAAAAACTTTTTGGATAGTGAAACTAGAGTCAATTTATTTTTATCTGTTTCACTTACAAATTTTAATTCTTTTTTGTTATAACAATAAGTCTATACCCCACCAAAGCCTCCCCTAAACTCTTTGTTTTTTTTTTTCTTGAATGATTTTCTTTATTATTTTTGATGTACTGTTTTTGATATATACAAGAAAGAATGAGACATTATATATGTAAAAGAATATAATTTTTAAAAAGAATATAAAACCAGTGCCCAGCTTAAGAGCCAGAATTATTATATTTCTCCAAGTGTTTTCATTCCCTGGCTCCCTGAAAAGATAATCATTGTCCTAGATTTTGTGTTTTAATCTTGTACTATTTGTGAAGAACACAATTTTATTGTATATGTAAGTATATATTCTCTATATAAAACATTATTAGTTTTGCTTGCTTTTAATCCATATAGAAATTGAATCACACTTTATTTGGTCTTCTAGATTAGGTATTTTTGCTATGTATCACACACGAAGGAGTCATCCACACTGTTGTAGGTAGCTGTAGAGTGTTCATTTTCACTGCTGTGAAATCCCATCACATGCATATCGCATAATTTTCCTGTTGGATATTTTTGTTCTTACTTTACTGCTTGTTTTGTTTTTCATTTATGAACAATGGCACTATGACCATTCTTATGCAGAACTTCTATCTCACATGTAAAACTATATCTTCTATTTCTTAGGGAATAAATCTAGGATTGAAAATTTGTTGTAATAGAGTATGTGAATATTCAACTTTAAGGATAATTCCATGTTGTTTTCCAACGTGGTTATATCACTTTAGACCTTCACTAAAGGGCTTAGGAGTTCCAATTGATTTATATCACTTTCAAATTTGGTATTTTTAGATTTCTTAATTCTGGAAATTTAATAGGTGTAAAAATGTATCTCAATGTCATTTGTCATTTTAATTCACATTTCCTGATAACTGATGCAGTTAAGCAAACTTTATTTATTTATCATCTGTCTTTATCTCTTTTGTGATTCCTCTGTTATATGTCTGTTTATATCGCTTGCAAATTTTACATTAGGTTGTTAGTTTTCAATTTTTTTTTTTTTTTTTTTTGGTCATATAGGATGGTTAGTTACTCACATATTGAGCAAGGTGGCTCCCAAGTAAGTCCCAAAGTGGCTTGAGAGAGCCAGGAAAGGGGACTGGCTTTGGGCTTTTATGCTGGTCAGGGTGCAGCCTGAGAGGAGGATGCCCTTGAGCAGGCCAGGCTCTGTGTATGTGGAACTTCCCGCACAGGCACCAGTGGAGGGTGCTCTTGGGCTTTCTCAGCAGCTTGCCCACTTGCAGGGCAATAGGAAAAGCGGGAGTGGTGGAGTTCAAGTCGTCCCTAGTGAAGCACCAAAAGTAGAGCCACACTCATTGTATTATAAGTTGTGAGCTAATAATCCAACTTTATTTAGTGCACGTGGTTAGCAGTTGTCTCAGTGCCATTCACTGAGTAGTCCTTTCTTTCCCTGGGGTCCCTTATATCACCTCTGTTCTATGCCAAATTTCATATAAGAGTTTGTCTGTTTCCATAACGTTTTTTTCTACTGGGAAATTTGTCCATACTTGTAGGGTAGTATTCACTATTCTCTTAATTCTAATAAATATTGATATTGGGTAAGGCAAATTCCTGCTGACGTTTTTCCTTCTTCATTAATATCACCATGTTTGCTATTTGCCCTTACTCTCTCAAATAAATTTTAGAATCAGTTTGGCAAGTTACATGCATGAAAAAAGTTTTTGCTGTCTTCTTAAAATTGCATCAAATCTATGAATCCGTTTTTGGAAAATTGTCACATGGATAGTATTGAAATATTCTATGTAATTAGCAAGCATAAAGTTTCATTTAAACAAGATGGAAAAGCTCCAGAGATCTTACAGCATACAACTATGGTAGCTATAGTTAACAATATTGCATTGTACACTTAAAAATTTGTTAAGAGGGTAGATTTCATGTTGTGTTCTTACAACAATAAAAGTTTTTAAAAGGATATCAATCCATTAATATAGCGTAGTTCTCCATCTGTATGAATTGTCTTCAGTATATTTAAATAAACTTTACCACATTTTTGCACAAATATTAATTGGCTTATTCCTAGGTACCTTACAGTTCCCTCTGCTAGTATAAAAGCAACTTTTTAAAAACTTCATTTAGACTATCTACTGCTGTGTTTAAATATTTATTTTTATATATTTTTCTTAAGATGTGATAAATTATTTAACAACTCAGCAGTATTATGCCGTCTTTTTTATGCTCATCTCTGTTGAATAGGCGCTACAATCCTTGCCAATGGGCGGCACTGGTTTCCTCTGAAAGAAGGAAGACAACCCAAGTCTTATGACTGCTCCCCAGTAGCAGTGACCTCGTGTGGGCTTTTCCAAAGGTTATATTTTGTGCTGGATTCTGTACTTACATTGTATTGTAAATTACTTGAACCACTATCATACTAAAGGCAGCTATGATAACCATGGGTGGTTTTCTTTGATTTTGTTCTGTTATTACAAATTCCAGGCTCTCTCAATTCTTGTGGTAAACTTGAGAGTTCAGGGTGAACTTTCTCAACCTTTCTTCCATCACACCTTTAAAATATTTTTAAATCACTCATCTCTGTAATAAAATATCTCTTGACTGAAAGGCCTGGACTTTTTCCTAATATTTTCTAAACAAAATTTGAATAATATAAAAATTCAAATTATTATACCCCTTTGTTATTTTTATCTGTTTTTAAAGAAATTCCCATGTAAACAAATATACAATCTTCAAATCATAACCATTTTAAAAACAATTGCTCTCCAGTTCTTAAATCATCAATTTTTTTCTTCTTTTCTTATCCTAGTGCACTGGCTAGGTCCTCTAGTATAATAGGAAACAGAATTGGTGGTAATTATTATTATTTGATTTTTAAAAGAATTCTGGTAACATTTCAGGAATAAGAATTTTGTATGCTGTGATATATTAGTAGATACCCTTGGCCCCTTTCCCAGGATTATCGTGTAACAATGTATTGTTTGTTTGCTTAGAGTTTTGTTATCAATGGGTTGTAAGTTTTTCAAAGGTTTTTTTGTTCATTGGTTGGTTGGTTGACTTTGTTTTTAGGAAGAAAGCTTTTAAACTACTGTTCAATTTCTTTAAAATATGGGTCAATTCAGGGTAATTAAACTAAAATTAAACAGCCTGATTTGGTCTATAATTTTTAGAGAGATTAAATAGCAGTTTGTTTTCCTAAAAACATTCTTATTTCATTTATATTTCATATATTTGAAAGAAAGTAACTCATTTTAAATTTCTTCTGTAGTTTCATCTCCATTTCTATGACTAATATTTATTTATGACTCTTTTTTTCTTTGTCTATATTTTTAAGCTTTAAAAATTTGTCTTCATTGCTCCTTTCCATCTTTCTGTTTATTTTCTATGTCAGTGATGTCTGCTCCAATCTTAATTACTTATTTTGTTCTTCTTTCTTTGTTTTTTCCCTTTCTCCAAATTTTTAAGAAGTCTTATCTTTTTTCCTTTCCTTCCAAACTTATACTGTCTTTTGTCTAATAATTTAGTTTTTACGTTTCAAACCCACACATTAAGTGTGGTTAGATACACACAATATTTGCTTTAATTTTCCAGCATGTTACCAGAGTATTTGTTCACTCTCTGTGCATCTCAGACCATTCTTCTGGAATCATTGTCTTTCCATCTTGAGACTCATGCTTCAGAAGTCACTTTGGTGAAGGTCCATTTGCTCTCAACTATCTTGTTTTTTTCTTTCTTTCTTTTTTAATCTGAAAATGAATTTATTTCACTGTCATTTATGA
>CAUYSK010096654.1:0-20248 GCA_963575035.1 Avahi laniger | reverse complement strand
ATATATGGAAAAAATTAGCCAGGCATGGTGGCACATCCCTGTAGTCCCAGCTACCCGGGAGGCTGAGGCAGGAGGATTGCTTGAGCCCAGGAGTTTGAGGTTGCTGTGAGCTAGGCTGACGCCACGGCACTCTAGCCCAGGCAACAGAGTGAGACTCTGTCTCAAAAAAAAAAAAAAAAAAAGAAAGGAAGATTAAAGACCTTGGATTTGCGTGAGCTAAAAAAAAAAATTAGAGACCAAAGTTTGAGTGCTGAGGCTGGGCATATTGACTCATGCCTCTAATCCCAGTGCTTTGGGAGGCCAAGACAAGAGGATCCTTTGAGGTCAGGAGTTCGAGACCAATCATTTGCTAAATGAGGACTCCATCTCCCCAAAAATTTAAAAATTAGCCAGGCGGAGTGGCACACGCCTACAGTCCCAGCTACTCAGGAGGCTGAGGCAGGAAGATTGCCGTGATTGTGCCACCGCACTCCTATCTAGGCGACAAAGTGAGACCCTATCTCTAAAAAAAGAAAAAGATTGGCCGGGCGTGGTGGCTCACGCCTCTAATCCTAGCACTCTGGGAGGCCGAGGCGGGTGGATCGTTTGAGCTCAGGAGTTCCAGACCAGCCTGAGCAAGAGCGAGACCCCGTCTCTACCAAAAATAGAAAGAAATTAATTGGACAGCTAAAAATATATATAGAAAAAATTAGCCAGGCATGGTGGCTCATGCCTGTAGTTCCAGCTACTCGGAAGGCTGAGGCAGGAGGATCGCTTGAGCCCAGGACTTTGAGGTTGCTATGAGTGAGGCTGACGCCATGGCACTCTAGCCAGGGCAACATAATGAGACTCTGTCTCAAAAAAAAAAAAAGAAAAAGATTGAATACTGAGTAAAAAGTTTTACTGCCAAACAAGGAAACTATTCCATCATAGAATCTAGGCTCAGAGATTGTGAGGGGTCGGAAGAGAGGGAGAAATGGGGGTAGGTATGAACTATTTCTGTTCTGTACTCACAAAACAAAGTTTCTGAGGACGGCTGATGGACTGGGGACGTGGGGCTTGCGGGTGAGGTGAGCCCTGGGCTGGCTGGAGGTGGTCGGCTGTGTGCCTACCTGGGCACCACTCCAGGATTACGGTGTTCAGCAGCCTCCCAACATGGCACGCCCAAACCAGGATCTGGGCACCCGGGCAGGTCTTCACTGCTGTCAGCAGGCCAGACGGCCAGGTCGGGGCTTATCACTTGCTACTGGCTTTCAATTCTTCACCTAGGAAAAGGTGTGGGGGCTCCAGCTCCCCCTCCCTGAGCCCAATCCGGTTAACAGCCGTTTGCTGGATGCACCTGTCAGCCTGGGATCTACAGCCTCAACAACCAAGCCAGGGTCCGCTTCCTCTCCTCCCCGCCCCTGCCATGTTGAATTCTACTTCTCTTTGTCCCACTGTCTGCCCTGGTCCCGGCCACCACTAGTGCTCACCCAAAGGCACTCACTTCCTCCGAACGTACCACCTCCAGTGCATGGTCTATGTGGCAACCAGAGCCATCTGTCTAAAATGTCACCCCTCTGCTTGACCCTTCTTTGACTCCCCTTGGCTACTGGCACAAGGCCCAGCAGAGACGGGTTTGCACATCCAGGCAGTCGACCTCAGCCACTGCCCTGCCTCCCCCCACAGGCCAGGCCCGGCCACAGTGACTTTCAGCTTCTGCAGAGCGATGCTTCTCCCGGCCTTCAGGCCTTGGCCCACGGTGTTCCCTCGGCAAGGAATGCTGTTCTCGCCGTTGCCTGGCCACCTCCTGCTTGTCTTTCCCGTGTCGGTTTAGATACGGACACTCTGGGAGAGTCTTCCCTGACGTCCCTAAGCCGGGGTTAGGTGTTCCCAACTTGACGTACTGCAGTCTTTGCACCTCACCAAATGCTTATTTGAATTGGAGTGTGGAGGAGAGACGCGTTCCCTCAGGGTCGTTGGGAAGACATCTGTCCTCTGACCCTCAAGCTCCCTGGAAACATGGGCCCGAGTTCCTGGAGCAGGAAATGCCGGCGCAGCCCTGGTCTTCGCTCAGAGCCTGTTCTAAGGACGGCAGGAACCGTGTGTTCCTGAGAGTAGACCCTTCTCTCGGACCACACTGGAAGGGGGATCACGGGAGCGTCTCACGTTTGGTGGTAGAGGGGGTCCAGGCCCACCAGCCGGAACACAGGGGCCCACAGGGGCCAGGCGGAGGCCCAGGTTGGAGAAGGGAAGCCTGGGTTCAAGCCCTGCCTCTCTCCACCTGACCGAGTGACCGCCCGTTAAGGCTGCCAGACTTCAGCGCCCAGCCCGGCCTGCAGTGGTGGGTTGTGCTGGCCCAGAGGGATTCTCCACAGACCTGGGTGCTTTTGAGCTTGAGCTGCCGGCTCTTGGGAGAATAGAAGGAATATTCCCACATGAACCAGGAATGCCCCCCTGGGGCTCTGTTCTTTGAACCAACTTGTGAAAGAAATCAAGGGGTCCCACAGACTGACCTTGAGGATTTTCATTCAAAGTCAACCCGGGTCACCACTCTCCAAGTCTGTTCATCCCCACCGCTACCCTGCCAGGCAGCGACAGAAGGTCCCCAAGGGCCCCTCCCGTGCTGGTGAGGTGGGTATCCCTGTGCAGGCTTAACTGCTAACTGGAATGAGCTCAGGGAGAGGAGGGCTGGGATGACACACGCCCGTTTCACTACGTGGCTTCTGTAATGTGGGAATGTTTTTACAGGCGTGTATCACTCCTGTAATTAAAGATGCAAATCCAGTAAAAAGCCCCATCCCTCAGGCCATGGGTTCAGCGGGCAGAGGATGACAAGGAAGACTTGACAGGTGAGGCAGTGTTGAAGCTGGGCCCGTCAGGTGTCTACACCAGCCACGAGGGGGCATTTGGACAAGGCAAAGGCAAGACCCAGGGCCTGAAGATGGGAGGGCTCTGTAGGTAGAGTGTAAAAAGGACGGCACGTACTTGGCTGGAGGAGGACCATATGGAAGGTTTGTGAGAGGTGAACTGGTACTGTAGTGGCTAAGGCCTTGAATGCCAGACCAAGCAGTTTGTAATTGCAGGGTTTCTGAGCTAAGCCCTTGGGGTTGAGCTGGCAGAGGTGAGAGAGAGACCTGGGCTGCTATTTGGACATCCCGATAGAAGAGCAACAAGCAGGAGAAAGGGATGCCCAAGTGGATGAGCTGGGTGGTCCAGGGCCCACATACCAAGGGCAGACGGCCTGCACTCCACCCGCACCGCGAATCCCTCATAGCCTCTCTGGGCACTGGCAGCTCTGCACTTGAGTTCCTGGTCTACCTGTAGCTGGAGACAAGGTGCCACCCCAGCATGGCTGTGGTTCAGCCCCACCTGTCGACCTTGACCCCGAGAGGAGTTGGTTCCTGCTAGAACTTTCTGGGCTCGTGATTCCTCTGCCTTCGTGGAACAACTCCAGAGCTGCTGTTTGGTTTTGCTTTGCCTGGTGATTTATTTGCATCTCACGTTTTCCTGGGGCCTGGGGGAAAAGCAAGCTTGCACACCACGGAAAGTGTGACTAGGGCGCCGGGGAGCGGGGACAGAGTGCTCCACCCAGGGCACCTCCAAGCCCTGTCTCCTGCCGCGTCAGAGGCTGCTGGAGACGGTCAGACCCATGGGTCCATCCAGGGTCACTTGGGAACCTTTATGGGGAAGGAATGGATCTTAGGCAGGTTCTCCAAGACCAGAGAAATCCCACCGCTTTCTTAACGTGTGACACCTTCACCATCACGGTCAGGGACCAAAGACCCAGAGATGAATGGAAAACCAACAAACCCTGCAGAGGGAGCATCTTCTCCTCTCCTCTGACTCCTCACACCCCTGGCCTCGAGACCATCCTCCTGCTCAGTCTGGCGTGTTCAGTGAAAAGTGATCAAGGCCACCCTCCACCCTGAAGGAGCCGGAAACTTCAGCGCACAGTGAACACATCGGGCAAGGACACGCCCTCACGTCTACCCCAGACAGTTCCGCAGCTCTGAGCTCTGGGCCGCTCACCCCTGCGCCCGGGATGCCCTTCCTGCTCTTGCTCCTTCTTGCAGACGTCACCTCCTCTGTGAAGCTTTCCTTTATTGCTCTATTAGTGCACGCCCCGCCCACGTCGTCTCCGAACCTCGTACTTGGCCCATCACTGCCATTGCACCCTCTGCTGTTTCACTTTATTTATGCGTCTGGGCGGTGTCATATGAGTCTTCCTTTGCTCTGAGTCACCAGGGTGTAGCCCAGTGTCTTCCCCAGTGAGCGGGTCTCCCACAAGCACTGGTGCGAGACAGCCACCAAGCACAGACCCAGGTTGCCTGAATCAATTCCAGGCCCTTCGGGCTGCTTTTCACCTTCTCACTGACCGCCCAGGTCCCCCTGTGCAAGGCTGGAGCCTGGCCTCAGCCCTGCCTGGAGGTGTCTCTCTTGAAAGGGCCCTCAACTTAGAGGTCTGCAGAGGTGCTCCAAGGCCCTGTTGGTGAACTTGGGACTCAGGCCGAAACACCACGGGGAGGGCTAGGGGCATCGGGAAGCCCCTCACTGCTCTGAAAATGGACCCTTGTACCGGAGCGATGCAGTGACGATTGACAGCTCACGTGTGAGAAGGAGCTTGGGCCGTGGCCTGAGTGAGCGCGTGAGCGCGTGGGCTGCCTGGGGTGTCCCGAATCCCCATCTGGAGATGGCGAGGTGGGGACACAGGACGCGGGACTTCATCCACCTTGGGCCAACACCCCCAACCATGGGCAAGGAGCGTGGGACCAGCCGGACAGGTAGGAGCTCCCCAGCCCCCTCAGTGTGGCCAGTACCACTGAGTCCTCGGCCCACCCCCTTCCACTCTCGACTCGCGATGAGGTTCCACCGTCTAGGCGGGATGTGGCAGAAAGCAGAACGCCAGCCCCTGCCAGAAGGACTGGGCAGCACCTGCTGTCCTTCTGGGTGCCCCAGGCCTCTTGCTCCCGACTTCGCCTTCCTCTGGGATCACACCACCCCCGCCACGGGCCACTCGGCCAAGCCGGAGCCTTTTCCTTTCTTCCTGTGGACTTCTCTGGCTTTGGAATTCTCTGGCTGACTGATGGCTCATCTGCTCAGCCGGCCTCTGCTGCCCGACCCCTCCCTCCTGACCCCCACCCCAGCTTGAGTCGGCACTCGGCTGGCTGCCGGAGCCCTGGCGCTGGTCTCTCAGAGGTCTCTGGGCAAATCTGCAACTCGGCTCTGAACACTTCTGCGTTTGGTCTCTCCGCTTCATTGATCAGGAATCATATGATCTTTTAAAAACACAGCTGGTAGAGTTGCCCATCTGTGCTTCTGCATTTGGATCAGCAAATCAGGCTGCCTGGAATTTACTTAAACCTGCGGGTCTGGGTACAGAATGAGGCTGCCCTCACCATGCCTCCTGTGATGATCTTTCATTGTCTGGATCTTCTTAATTTTTAAGATCACCCTTGGCTGGACTGTCAGGATTGGGTCTGTTTATGCTTATTTTTCTCCTGAGCTCCTCTAAGGACTGTTTACACTGAGATTCACTAATTACAGGGGAAGCACTAGTCTGCATTCCTTCCCCGTCCCCGTAACACACTCACGCACGCACACACACACACACACACAAGATGATTTCCCAGACAAAACGGGCCGCAAGTCCTTGGCCAGGTCAGAAGCCCAAGGTAGTGATGCTCTCTATGCTACCTCCCCCATCCCCCCTCCTGGATAATAAACATGAGAATTTTGCCGATGTGACAGAGACTGCCAATTGTCCCCCCGTATCTTGTCTAACTGAGCACACAGCCACCCAGAATAAATACTAAATTTCCTAGCCTCCTTTGCAGTTATGTGACTAAGTTTTGACCAATGAGACAGAAGTAGAATGGTATATACAACTTCTGGAAAGTATCCTTAAAGGGAAAAATCATGCCCTGCTTGCTTTCTTCTTTCTTCACGCTAGCTACAATGCGCTATCTCTGACGTGATAGCTGGAGCTAGAGCAGCCATCTTGGAACATGAGGATACAGCCCTGCTTTGAGGATGGCAGATATAGTAGCTGGCTTCTGAGATGGCGCCAGCGAGTCTCAACTTTTGGTATTCAGGTCCTTGTTTAGTTTAGTTCCCTCAGCTCCGTTCAATAGGGTTGACCTGTGTAGCCAGCAGGATACTGCAGAAATGACAGTGTGTGACTTCTGAGACTACATCACAAAAAAAATTGCAGTTTCTGCCTTACCCTCTGCTTGCTCTAGGCGAGCAGAAGCCAGTGGCCGTAGTGTAAGCCCACTCGAGCAGCCCTGTGGAGGCCCACAGGTCGCCAGGGACCAAGGCTTCCTGCCAACAGCCAGAGTTAACTTGCCGGCCACGTTGCGGTCCCGGTCAAGCTGTCAGACGACCACGGCTCCGTGCGCAACCTCATGAGAGCCAGAACCACTGGATAAGTCACTCCTGAATCCAGACCCACAGAAAGTGGGAGACAATAAATGCTTGGCGTTGTTTCAAGCCACTGCATTTTAAAGTAGTTTGTTACACAACAATAGAGAAAAGCAACAAAACAGAAGGCGCCTTGGCCTTCTGAAACTGGGGGGCCTAGCAATCCTACACCTACCTCGGACTATTTTATTTTATCTTTTTTAAAGAGAAATGAACTCTTGTTTTCATAACTATTGTTTTGAGTTTTTTGTCACTCCTATTCCTGTTTCTGTTTTAGTGCTACTTATCCAGAAACTCTTGTAAGACTCGCCAGCTGGAAGTGCCTCATGGAGGCCATCTCAGTCGTCCCTGCTGCCAACAGCCTGACGAAGCCCAGATCCTCCTAAGGCGATGGGCAGTTTATGTCAAAACGTGTCCGTGAAAGGAATTTTATAATGAGAACCACAGAGCAAGGATCAGGAGACCCTGACTCCATCCCCTCCTGTGGAGTCTCCCTTAGCACGCAGGTGACCTTGCTGGCACAGGGAGATGCCACTTTCTTACAGGTGTCCCTGGGTTGTCTACGAGTTGCAGACAGATTTGTGAATAAAGTGCTTTGGAGAGTGCCACGCTGCTTCGCCAGCTGAAGGTGGCGCTCTGCTGCGGGCGGGGCCGCTTCTGGCTGGAGCTGGCCTCACCGCAGCGTTTGCAAGTGGCCCTGCCACGGAGCAGCCACAGGTGTGCCTCTCACGCGGCCTCCTGCACAAATCCTCGCCAGCGACGAGAGGCTCTGCGCAGATCTTTCGGCCCCGGCAGCTGACAGGCCTGAGCGAGGGCAGCCCTGTTAGTCTGTGCTCTGCACTAACGCCCTCCTTCCCAGGCCCTGGGTGCAGAATGGTGGCCAGTCCTGTGAGGCTTCCTCTGCACCCGCATCCACGTGGACCGAGCAGCCCACACAGTGCCTGCCCTCCAGCCTCACGAGTCCCAGGACTGCTTCCTGTTCCCCAACTCCTCCCATGGCTCTGGCCACGCAGTGGGACAGCTTCTCTCTGGATTCTGAGTCTCCTACATTCTGCTAGAGACCCTGATGTCCTGCTTTCTAGAATTTTCCAGTCCTCCCTCCACTCCTTTTCTTGAAGCTTAACAAAGATCTTCTGTCTCTAGAAGCCTCAGTTGTTTCCCCAGCCTGGACCTGTCTGAATCATCAGAACAACCATTCATTTTCTTCAGCCCTACGTTAATTAAGGTAATGCTAGATGCTATAACAAATAAAGCCCAAAAGGTATACTGGCTCGGACAATACAGCTGATTTCTTGCTCACGAAAAACAAAATGTGTGGTTCCTGTCTCTCCTCCGCATGGTGATTCAGGGACCCAAGATCCTTCCGCCTTGGGGCTCCGCCATCTCCGACGTGTGATTGCCAAGGCTGTCAGAGTCAGCGCAGCTGCTCTAACCAAGTCCCACAGATTGGGTGGCTGAGAAACAATAGACATTTATTTCTTACAGCTTTGGAGGCTTGAAGTCTGAGATCAGAGCACTGACATGCGTGGGTTCTGGTGGGGACCCTCTTCTGGACTGTAGACCGCCCGCTTCTTGTACTCTCAGATGGCAGACGGAGAACAAGCTCACTCTCTGGCCTCTTCTTATAGGGGTCCCAACCTCAAGACCTAATGACCTCCCAAAGGCCCCACCTCCAGACACCATCACAATGGGGATTAGATTTCAACATGTGAATTTTGGGAGGACACAAAAAGTCTATAAAAATGGGGGCAAACTAAGAAGGAGAAAGGAAGGGTGGAGTGGGCACACCTGCTGCTCAACGGCGGGAAGGTGGGGGGTAGCAGCTCGCTGTCTCTGCCGCGTACCCTCACTTCTTTCTGCTGCACCCCCTCCTGCCAAGACACCAGCCCCAGCACACCGGGCCCATCTGCCTCCCTGGCTACGTCCTCGAGAGAACCCTGAGTGGACAGTGAGTGCCAATGCAGGGTCATGACCTCCAAGGCCAGCAGGGCCCTGTATTGCTAGGCCTGGGTCAGCTTCTCTCCTATTTCCAATGGCAATTGTTCCAAACATTCCCTTCTTGTCCCCACCCCTCACTCTCA
Source organism: Avahi laniger (assembly GCA_963575035.1). Lineage (NCBI taxonomy): Eukaryota > Metazoa > Chordata > Mammalia > Primates > Indriidae > Avahi > Avahi laniger. The sequence continues at coordinate 11,786 of CAUYSK010096654.1, read as the reverse complement.
GCAAGTCAGAATTTTGGGCCAAAAGCTGTGATGCTCCTGCACTTTTCCCCCACCTCCTCCTCCACCTGTATACGCTTGCCCACGCCCACGTTCACTCCAGCCTCACGGCCCAAACCGCTCTCGAAGTTTCAGACGTGTGTGTCCCCCTGCCTGCTGGATGCTTCCACCTGGATGCCCACAGCTCTTTCTTAAGGAAAAAAAAACTTTTTTTAGAGGCAGGGTCTTACTCTGTTGTCCAGGCTGGAGTGCAGAAACGCTATCACAGCTCACTGCAGCCTTGAACTCCTGGGCTCAAGCGATTCTCCTGCCTCAGCCTCCTGAGTAGCTGGTACCACGGGTGTGTGTCACTACGCCCAGCTAATTTTTAGAACATTTTTTATAGAGACAGAATCTCACTATTTTGCCCAGCCTGGGTCTCAAATTGCTGAGCTCAAGCGATCCTCCAGCCTCAGCCTCTCAAAGTGCTGAGACGACAGGCATGAGCCGCCGCGCCTGGCTACAGCTCTTTCATACTCGCTGCGTCTCCAGCTGAACTCGTCACCACCCAGCCCACCCGCCTGCTGTGGCTTCTTCCTCCTGTGATGCTGACACCCGAAGCACACGGTGGTCCTCACTGAAGGCCGGAGGACTTCAGTGGACTTGTCTTGTTTCTCAGGTTAAATTTGGGCCGAAATGTTTCTTGGATTGGTTCCTCCACTCCTTTCCTCAGGTCAGGTCACCACCTCTTGCCCGGATGCCCGTAGCTGCCTCCTAAGGGGGCTTCACACCTCCGATCCCTCATCCCTCCAACCCGTGCTCCACGGGCTGCCCGAGTGGGATCCCCGAAGGGCAGCTCTGACAAAAGCACTCACTTCCTTTTTTTCAGAGACGGGGTGTCACCCTCGCTCAGGCTGGTCTCGGCCGCAGGACTGCAGGTGACTGGCCCCACTGCCCCCTTCAGCAAGCATCTCATCTCCCCGACACTCCTCAAACTCCAGAACTGCCTCTGCTCGTGCCCTGCGGACCTCAGTGCCACGCTGGGGTCACGGGCGGGTGCCCCTCCCTGATGCTCCTAGAAGATCCTTTGCTTTTCTCCGTCTGTGCTGATCGGACTCCTTGGCAAAGCTTTTCCGCTTGTCTGCTTCCCAGCACCACGAGAGCAGAAGACAACTACGTGCATCGCAGTATCCTAGTGCCTGGTACAGCGCTCGGCATACAGCAGGTGCTCAATGAATGCTCACCGAATGAATGGAGATGGTGAGGAGATGCTCATCTAAGGGATGGAAAACCTTGCCTTGAACATACTTGCCGTGCACTGTCTCGCCTTATGCTGAAGGAGCATTTTCTTCTCCGGAGAGCCAAATCACACGTATGTATTTACCTGTGAAACCCGGCCCTTCGCCCGAGGGCCTCCCCACCAGTCAGTCACGGCCGTGTGCACAGAGCTCTCCCGCCTTGCCCGGCTGGCGGCTCAGTCCCCACCTCGCGACTGGCCCTGGCGGGACCCCCGCAGGGACCCTGGGAGGCAAGCCAGCGGAGCACTGTCCCCATTTACGACAAGGAGGTGAGGCGATCGTCCAAGGGTGTAGAGCGAGTCAGGCGTTTGTTCTTTCCTACCGTGCCATAGAGCACCCTGCCCCCCGCTCTCTAGAGCTGACACGGGACCCCACGGTGCCAACGCAGACCCTGGGCTCTGGGAAACTGCCCCGCAACTGGGGAGGGTTGAGACATATACCCCGACCCCTAGGTCATAACGCATGTTGTACGTCAGTTACTCTCTTAGGTGGGCTGTCATTGGAACAGACGCCTGTCCCAGTTGACTCGCACATAAAGGGGACTCTTCCAGAATCGCATGCAGGAAGTCATCCCAAAGGAACTGGAGGCTCACTGGACAGGCACTCTGTCTTTCCTGCTGGGTGGCCGTCTCTTGTCTTTGCATTTCTAATCTGCTACCGTTTTCAGAAAACCCTCGACCATCTGTTACAGGCCCCTCATGACCACAGCCCCGAGTCTGCCTGACTCACAGCTCGAGCGCCCACCACTGTGGACGCAGAATGGCGAAGCCTTGGGGCGGTGTTCAGCTCAGCCTAGGTGGTGAGTTGGTTCTCCCGGCTTAGGCGTTCAGCCCTGGCCCGCCCCACGGCAGGGGAGGGCGGGAGGGGGCAGCTGGCACACACAGGCAGCAGAGACTGTGCGGAGGGGAATCTAGGAGGGGGTAAGTATGGGGCCAATTACAAGTGCAGGAAAAAAATGTAGTGGGTGCCCTGAATAACTTCCCACCCAAAAGGTCATCTCTGCCTTTTGTTGTCTAGACTATTTCTCATATCCCTAAAGATAGAGATTAAATTATAAAAACTTGATAGCAAAGCAAATAATTCCTGTTCACAGAAACGCAAATTGTGTCTGGTGGAGTACGACTGACTGTTGTCTGGTGGATATTGGCCAGTTTTGCAACCATTTCTAAAATCATTTCAGCATTTGTTTTGTTTTGTTTTTTTTGAGACAGAGACTCACTCTGCTGTTCTGCGCAGAGTGCCATGGCGTCAGCCTCGCTCACAGCAAACTCAAACTCCTGGGCTCAAGCGATCCTCCTGCCTCAGCCTCCCAAGTAGCTGAGACTACAGACATGCGCCACCATGCCCAGCTAATTTGTTATAATTTTAGTAGAGACAGGGTCTTGCTCTTGTTCAGGCTGGTCTGGAACTCCTGACCTCAAGTGATCCTCCCGCCTTGGCCTCCCAGACTGCTAGGATTACAGGCATGAGCCACCACAACTGGCCCATTTCAGCATTTCTTATCTGTCTAACACGTGTGATACTTTGAGTTCTCCTTTAAATCACCTGTAATAATTCACTGGTTTCCCTTATGAATTAATGACTTAAATTAAATCTTTGACACATGCTAATTTCATAACATGGGAGAGACATGATTGCATCCTCTTTTAAAATTTGTCAGTAAATACACAGAAAGCCCGTATGATCACATACTATTTTAGAAACACTACTGATGCAGAGAAAAAAAATTAGAAGGATATGCAAGAAAGTATTAGTGATTATCTGTGGGGAAAATGGGAGGGAAGAGTCACCTAGTTTTTATTTTATATCTTTTTGTACTATTTTAATTTTTTAACTATGTTAACAGAATTTCAGTAGAAGTTACGGGGGCCAGGTGCAGTAGCTCAGGAATGCTTGTTTGGACTTTTCTGACTATATGTTATATTTTATGATTTAAAAAACCCCAATACATTACATCTTGTAAATTTTAAAGGTAAAAGCAAACCAAACAGGCAAAATCTTGGCATATTGCTCCGAACCAGCCATGCACAGCCAGAGATGGTCACGAATGCTGCTGCCTTCAGGGAAGAGGGTAAGGTTCGTGCCACACGCACAGGCAAAGGGTTCCAGGCACCCACGGCGACGCCCATCTCGTATCAGGAGCTGCCCAGGTAGCAGGACTTCCTCAATACCTGCCCCCTGGCAGCCCAGCTCAGGGAACGCTCCATGGACGATCCGCCAGACTGGGAACATCGGTCCCACCTGCCCCTCCCACCCTGCAAGCCGAGAGGCCTGCAGCCCGCCATGGCTTGCAGCTGAAAGGGGAGAGTCACTGCCAAACCATTTCTTCACAACAATGCATTTCTGAGGACGGCACACAAATGTTTTTCAACCGAATCGTGTCTTCCTCCTGACTTACATGATGGTCCAGATACGCTCTGGCTTCCATGCTCATGGGTGGATCATCCGTCCACTGGCAACGGCTCCCAGCGTTCCACGTACCTCTGTCTGCAGCAACCAACCTGTAAACCGGTGTGTATTTAAGTACCTGTGGATAGAACCCGCGGTCTAGGAGTTCTTCCATCCAGCAAGCTTGGATGTTTGCCTCTGCTGTTTTCTCAGTGGGGCGTGGGTGGCGAGAGAGGCCACACCCACAGATAGCGGGACCACCTCTCAGCCCAGGAGCCTCCCCCCGTCTTTGGCCTGAATGCGTTCAGTCCCCCACATTTAGCACACCTGCACACAGAAGCTTCATGAATGAACTCCTGGCCAAGGAGGACCAAAGAAGGCGGAAGGCGTGAGCCCAGCCCCTCTCCTCGCTCACCACACACTCTCAGCTGGCCTGACGAGAACTGGCCCTTCCCACACTCACCACCAAGCACAGAGCCTCGGTCCCCTCCTGAATCTTGGGGCTGGTGCTCCAGAGGGGCAAGGCCACCTTCCCAAGCGAAAAGCCACTGCCTACCAGCTGCTGTGGGAGGGACAGCCTTGTCCCGAGGGCCACTCCTCAGGGATGTTTGGGCCCAGATCCCCCAAAGTCATCTGACCACATCACCCTCTCAGTCCAGGGTCAAGTCCAAGCCACATGGCCTGGCCTTCAAGTCCCTTGCTTCTCATTCTGGTCCCACCTGTATCTCTGGCCCCATCTCCCTGCACCATGTACCCACTGTCTTACCGCTCATTCACCCCACGTGCGGGAATCCAACTTGTGCATAAGCCTAAAGGCTGTTTTCCAAGTCCTCACAGCTGCCAGAAATGCCTCCTTTCAATGGCAGCCTGTCTCCTATGAACTGATGTCATCGGAATTGCATTACTGTAGATGCACACGCAGGCACTGCCAATGCCGCCTCTAACGTAGAGCCTCGCCCTGCTGCTAACACGGCCCGGACTGCACCTGGGCGAGCCCCGCGCAGACCACTTTCCAGAACGGCCCTCTCCGCGGGAGCAGCCGCAGATCCCTCCCACCTCCCAAAAGCTCACTGCGGAGGACCAGGACACATCACAGCATCTCGCTGCCAAAGTGACAACTACAATTATGTTTTGGCTGACAGCTGGAGACTAGAGAGCGTGCAACAGCCAAGGCCCCTGCGCGTGTGAGTCAGCAGTTTGCGCCGCGTCCAGCCGGTGGGCGGGGCCTGCCTTGGTGGGCTTCCTGATGGCTACAGGCCTCAAGGTAGCACCTGGGGCCCTCAGGTAAAGTCCTCACGGGATGGTGATAGTGAGTGTCCCCAAGGTCACCCCAGGAGCCCGAGAAGCAGGAGAGTCAGGTGATCAGCCCCAGGCAAGGCCCAACCCTGAGGGACAGGCACTGAGCTGCCTGCTGCAGGGAGGGCTGGCGATGGGCAGAGGGTCTCTACTGAGACCCCAGGGCACCAGCCCCCTGAGGAGCCTCAGGCCTAGGCTGTGTGCAAAGGACAGGTGCCAGCACAGGGACCCAAACCCAGGAGCAGGAGTCACTGCAGCACGTGCGGCGCTCTGCGTACCTGGCGTCTCACTCTCCCCGCAGCCGGTGAGCTGGGTTCTGTCCTGTCCTCACGGACCTCGCCGACGCAGGGAACGGAGTCTCGGCGAGTAGTTGACTGGAGCCACGTGGCTGGGAAGGGTGGAGGGAGAATTCGAGCCCAGATAATCTGGCTTCAGAGCTCGGCTGCCCTCATTATCCTGGTTTGGCCCTTTAAATCTGGCCTTGGTTGCAGGAAACTTCAAGACCTCCAGTGCGCCCCTCACGGAGGGGAGCTGAGTGGGGGCCTCTGGGCGGACTTTGGCCTGGAAGCCTAGACGTCCCTAAGGAAAATAGACACCTATTTCAGGTGACAGGTATTGGGCTGTGAAACTGGAGGAAATTTTTTAAAAGCCTCAAGGATTTGCTCATTGTGAATTTTGCATGTTCAGCAGAACGAGCGCTGTCGGGAAGCCACTCTGTGGCTAGCGTCACCCCTGGCGACAGGGCAGGAGTCGGAACCAGCCTCTCTCTCTGACTTGCAGGCCCTCGGGGCTGGCCTGCTCCCCAGCCCTGCCCTGGGTTCCAGCCCAGGCCTCTGGGGCCCGGCCGAGGCTCCCGGAGCAGCCGGGGGTGCTGCCGGCCTTTGCAGATGCCTTGTCGGCAGAACCTGCCGGTCTTCACATCCTGTCCCACACACGCAGACCAGGGCGCGGCACGCTGGCAGCTCCGCTCAGCGTGCTTCCGAACGGTGTGAAAGGCTGGCGGGGCTGGGGACACAGAGCGTTTGTGTTTCAAGTGGCTGCTGCCCATGAATCACCAATTTCATTTTGTGCTCTCAGCCCTGCGGAGGCATCATTTCCACCCCGCCTCGCATGGAGCTGGCGGCCAGAGCCTCTTAGTGGGGCTATAAATAGCAGATCATCAACTCACCTCTTCTGAGCTCATCACAGGCTTCTCGGTTTACTGTGCGTCTTCCAGCTGCCTGCACGTCACTGTCACTCAGATTTCCCAGGTGAAGCCTGGCTGAGAGACCCAGGGCGTGCTCTGGGGGCTGCAGGGTTTTGGCTCCCAGAGCCGTTCAGGGTGACAGCGAGGGCAATGGCAGACTTTTGAAGAGCTTGACATTTAAGACGTCATAATTATAATCTCAGGTCTCTGTGCTCCTCTCCAATTACATGCAGCAGCAAGGGGCTGTCATTTCTCTAGGAGTCCTGGAAATCAAAGGCAAAGGATTCACCAAACACACACCCAGAGAAAGCCACAAGGAACGGGTGCCAACAAACGGAAGGTTTCATGCCTTCCCGTGGACTTGTCTCCTAACACTCTGAAGGAAGCGCTTTATGGCTCTCTGGCTTCAGAAGTGAGGTTGCATGTTTTTGCGTTGCTCTCCGAGCTCCCAGGCAGAGTTTCCCTGCGTGTCCGGCGCCGCACCTGGCCTTCGCAGGCAGCCTCGCACCAGGCCGTCACCACAGCCGTGTCGAGTTAACTGCTGGTGTCGTTTGCTTCCTGTAGGGGAGGAGGCTGTTGCTCGCAGAGGACAGGTGACTCATCCAGAGTCACACAGACGAGACTTCAGTCCAGGACTGCTGGGCTGGGCCCACGTGTGTGTGGCCTGAGCCGTCGAGCTGTGGTCTCCTTTTACAAGCTTTACAGCCACCCTTTCCACAAATCAATAAAGGGGTGCAAGGCAAGAACTGGGGCGAGGGTCTCAAAACTCTGTAAAGGAACAGGCCTTGCTAAAAATAATGATAATAATTAGTCACTGTCCGTAACTGCGACTCTGGAGTCCCATAGCTGGTGGTCATAAAGATTCTTAACTCCCTCCATAGATAACATCACCCTTTCGAGACCTAGGGCTAGTTTCTGAGATATCTTCCAGGTCCCGCATTCCAGTGCACTGGCTGACCCGCCCAGAACGGTGACCCACACCAAGAAACTGACTCAACTGGAATTGTGACCCCAGGAGCTGAAACAACACAAAAAAATTTCTATGCCCCTATAATTTTGTCCCGAACCTAGCCAATTAGTAAACCTAATTGCCTAATCCTTGGCCCACCAAACTATCCTTAACACCCCGTCTCCCATATTCTCGGGAAGGTGGATCTGGGAAATTCCTTCTGTCTCCCTGTTTAGCGGAATTAAACCCTCTCTCCGCTGTAACGCCTGCTGTCTCCGTGTATTGACTTCCTCGTGGACAGCGGGCGTGACCCTGGCTTGGCGGTAACGGCTCCCTGCGTGCCATGGCTACAAGGAGGAGCCAGATGCTCACAGATTCATCATCCCCCAGGTCCCAGGCCCCTTTGGATCCAGAATGTCTCATGTCACTATCCTCTTCCAAATCTGATTTTCTCCCAGGTTCTCCTGCAGGCAGGGCACCAGTCTCTGGATAGGTCTCCTGGCCCAACTCAGTGGTCCTCCTCATGCCCGTGCCCCCCAAGCAAGCAGAGGTCAGGTGGGGCTCTCCTCAGGGCAACCTTCCCTTCTACCTCCCCAGAGTCACGGCCCCATATCTGGGGTGTGGTCCCCTCTAGTGGCCTATACCAATGGCCTCCCTGCTCAGGCCTCTGCACCTGCAGAATGTTTTGAGAACACAGATTGCTACTTCTCTCCCTAAACCACCTGAAACAAATCTCAAAGGGCAGAGGCGAGAGTCTGGGTGTCTGCAAAGCCCCCCTGGTGATCTGTCTAGCCAGGGCTAAGAAACTTCATCTAACTGGCCCACTGGACTCCAGCCTCTCTTTCTCTGAACGCTCTGACCCAGAGCTCTCAGCTTAATTTTCTTAAAACACAGTTTGCTTCGTGTCATTCTCCTGCTCAGAATCCTTGGGTGTCTCCCCACTGTCTGCAGGAAAGGCCAAAGCCCTTGGTGTGGCATTCAAGGCCCTATCTACCTGGCCCACTCACTGTCCTGCTAACCTTTCCCTGTGACTGGCTCCTGGCCCTGCCGTCCCTCTTTAGCCTGTCTAGACTTGCAATGTCAGCTGAGCACAGCAGAGCTCATCGAAATGACAGTGACCCTTCCCTAAGGCTTCGAGCCCTTCCATGAGAGGACTGAGGAGTCAGTGCTGAAGTGCGCCTCGTACTTCAAGAGCCGCGTGTGCGGCTTCACATGCTGGGGGTTCCTGCGGCCCGTGATGGGAGGAGACCTGCCAGCAGCCGCTACACTGCACAGTAACCTGGGAACCCTGGAGAGCAGGAGGGGTGGGGCTGCTGGTGGATTCGAGAGACGTGATGTCTCCTCACTCTCCTTGCTTTCACGCACGCGCAGAAGACAGAGCAGCCCTGTAAGCACGGGGGCAGGGCCATGTCGCCAAGGGCCTCATGCTTCTCCATCCCCCAGACGAAAGCACAGAGACACTGTGGGTCTTGTTGCGGTTGTTCAAAGGGTCAAGAGTGTTTTACTAAAACCATTAAACAATGTGTGTGTTTGCACATTGCATTTCCCACGAAGGAACATCTACCCCAGATAAAATACAAAGTAACTGTGTTGACTGAAAGTAAGATTTATTTCAGAATGGGGCCAGGAAATTGTCACCTGAAAGCGCTTCAGAGCGAAAACTGACACTAAAGAACTGCTGGTTAAACACAGCAGAGTCTCTTGTGACTCGTGTGCTCCCTCCCAAACCCTACTAAAAACAACTATACAAGAGTAAAAAGAATAAAAAAGGTAAAAAAAAGAAAAAACCCCGACAAGGTCTCTGAGGAGAAGAAATAGCGGCAGACGCAGGATGCCGCGGGACGCAGAGAGGAGCGGTGAGTCAGGGGCGCGTGCGGCCTGCAGAGGGTTCCGGCGAGTGGCAGGCCAGGCTGCTGGCAGCGGGGACCACAGAGCTGGGGACGGGAGGGCTGCTGCAGCCCACCGGAGAGCCCAGCGAGAGTCCCGGGTGGGCGGTGGGCGGGCCACACCTGCCGCTCCTTCAGGGCGCCTGAGGGCTGCTCCCTGGGGATTGGGTCAGCACATCCAGCACCGTGGGGGTGAGCACGAGGGGCAGAAATGGAAACACGGGGAGCTAATGGGGACCTGGGTGCTAAAAGGTACACTCTCAGCCCCTCATCCTCAGGCTGCTTCCAACAGCCTGGCAGCCGGGCACATTCCTCGTCCCCAGGCTGGACGCCGAAAAGCTCTGTTCCGTGACACTGAGCAGGCGTAAGGGAAGGACCTGCAGATGCAGACCTTGGGGCTCCCTGCGGAGGGGCCTGCTGCGACCGACCGCCTGCGCGGGGCAGTCCTCCCGTCGCCGAGCTCTGCCCACGCACGCGACCCTTTAGTGTGGCAGAGAGCCGGGCCCCGGCTTGAGAAACTTGGAGGAGCTGGGGAGGAAGAATCCACGCAAGCCTCAGTGAGCGAAAATAAGCTTTACATCTCGGGTGCATTATCGCGGAATGTCACAACTCCAGGGATAAAGAGAGACCCCAAAAGGAGCGAGAAAGAAAAGCTCAGGCCAAAGGATCAGGACTCAGAAAGGCACCGGGCTTCTCAGCCGCAGCACTGGAAGCTGGAACACGGTGGAGTGAGGCCTGCTGGATTCCGAGTGAAAATTATTTACAAGCGGAAATCTAAACCCAAATCGTGGATCGAGAGGAGCGGTAGAAGAAAAAACGTTTGCAGACGAGGGAGATCACAAATAATTTGCCTGTCATGCTCCTTTTCTCAGGAAGCCTCTACCCAAACAGGAGAAAGGTCCAAGAACGAGGAAGACGTGCCCAGGAGAAGGCCAAGGGACCCTAGGACAGTGGGGAAGGAGACCCCGACAACAGCTGGGCAGTAGAAGATGTCAGGAAAAAGATGGGTTGGGGGGGAAGATGTTGAGAGACTGTCGAAGGGTTTTGAGAATTACAGATGCTTCTCAATTTATGATGGGCCATGTCCCAATATGCCCGTTGTAAGTTGAAAATATTGTAAATCAAAAATGCATTTAACACACCTAAGCTACCAAACATCATAGCTTAGCCTGGCCTGCTTCAGCGTGCTCAGAACGTTTACATTAGCCTACAGTTGGGCAAAATCATCTAATACAAAACCTATTTTATAATAAAGTGTCGAGGTCAAGTGTGGTGGCCCATGCCTGTAATCCCAGCATGTTGGGAGGCTGAGGTGCAAGAATTACGTAAGGCCAGCAGTTTGAGACCAGCCTGGGCAATATAGCGAGATCCAATCTCTACAAAAAATTTTAATAATTAGCCAGGCATGGTGGCACGTGCCTGTAGTCCAGCTACTTGGGAGGCTGAGGCAGGAGGATCTCTTGAGCCCACGAGTATGAGGCTGCAGTGAGCTATGATTGTGCCAGTGCACTCCAGCCTGAGTGACAAAGCAAGACCCTGTCTCTAGAAAAAAAACAGATACATAACATATGTATATATATTAATATATATATATATTTATATATACCATGTACATATATATAAAGTGTTGAATATCTCATTTAATTTATTGACTGTACTGAGGTGAAAAACAGAATGGTTATATGGGTACTCAAAGTACGGTTTCTACTGAATACGTACCACTTGCGTACCATCATAAAATCAAAAAATCCTAAATTGAACCATTGTAAATTGGGGACCATCTGTAGTAATAGGTTTACCAAAACCTTAGAAAATATAAAAGTGACAATTATTACCTACAATAACCACGCACTCATAAACAGTAAAAGAAAATAAATGCAACACCAAAAAGTTTACATAGCCATGATAGTGGAAACGTAGAATATTGATTTAACCAAAGACTGTAATAAACAATGCTGGGAGTACAGGGGGAGAGAAAGGAGGATGCAGGTAGCCAAGGGTAAAAGAAACAAATCATTTGCAATTGAAAGAAAATAGGTCATGTCTAAAACTGACAAACCGACAAAATAGCAGTGAAAGCATATTTTTTAGAAATATGGGAGAGGGGATCAAACTGGGAGAAACAACTGAGAGAGTTGAACTGGGTACCTTGGGAAGTTGGAGTGGGGTTGGGTGGGACAGGGCCCTGCTTTTTTTCATTATATCTTTTTAGTGTGATTTGACGATTTTTTTTTTTTGAAATGAGGTCTTGCTCTGTTGCCCCAGCTGGAGTGGAGTAGCTCAGTGCAGCATTGACTACCGAGCTCAAGTGTTCCTCCTGCCTCAGCCTCCTGAGTAGCTGGAACAAAAGGTGTGCGCCACCACATCTGGGTAATTTTTAAAATTTTTTGCAGAGATGGGGGTCTCACTATATTGCCCAGGCTGATCTTGAACTCCTGGCCTCAAGGGATCCTCCTGCCTTGGCCTCCCAAAGTGCTGATCTTTCTCTTCCTCTCTCTTTCTATTTTCTTTCCTTCAAACACTTAAATATTGACAGGAAAATATGGTAAGGTTTACCAAATAAAATACATTTGGGATATACTGACCCTAAAAAATCATTGGTTGTTGTGGCCGGGCGCAGTGGCTCACGCCTGTAATCCTAGCTCTCTGGGAGGCGGAGGCGGGCAGATTGTTTGAGCTCAGGAGTTTGAAACCAGCCTGAGCAAGAGCGAGACCCCGCCTCCACTAAAAATAGAAAGAAATTAATTGGACAACTAAAAATATATAGAAAAAACTAGCCAGGCATGGTGGCACATGCCTGTAGTCCC
>CAUYSK010096647.1:0-40837 GCA_963575035.1 Avahi laniger | reverse complement strand
ATTTTTTGGGTGTGGATATTCTGCTGCATTTTTCCACATTTCAATTGTATCTTTCTTATCATCAAACAATGACTTTAAAATGTCATTACTGAGAGCTCAATCAATTCCATTTGTAGTTCTTTAGGTGTCTTGGTGATATCAGCTAGGTGAGGCTGAAATGCTAATTTGAGTGTGATGTCATGATTCTCAAAGTCACTGAACATTTCATTGTATTCCCCGATTAATAGGTCTATAACAGCTGCGTATTCTTCAAATGATTCACATATATCATCCTGCTCATCAGTAACATTTGCTAACTGGGGAAAATGTTCATCTGAAATTTCCTTCTAAGGAAGAACTATTTTGAAAAAGATAGCTTTTTTTGAAATTCTTAGATTTTTTTGCCACATGTCTCATATTTACTTAGTTTTACCTTGCAGATAAATACTCAAGTCATTTTGATTTGACATGATATCACACAGAAATGCTGCATTCCTATAGAAATCCTCTTTCAATAATTCACATTGCCGATTCTGTTCTTGATAAAATCGAACTATCCGTTCTCACAGAGATAAAATTTTGGCTAATACCTGTCCTTGCAATAGCTAATGCACTTTGAAATGACACAGCAAATCCACACTGAATATCTCATTGTACGATTTTAGCATGTCATGATACTGATGATGTCATGTTGCCTTGCATGAATATCATTAACAATTCTTATAACTTATTGCAAAGTGTCACATGAAATAGTAGCTTTAACACAGAGATTTTGCTGATGCAATATACGAGGAAAAGAAATTAGAGCATCTGGATCTGTTAATACTTTTCTTTAATCTGTGCAATAAACTCTTAATGTTTTCCTGCCATTGAAGGTGCACTGTCTGTACCTAACAATCATTAAATTCACCAAATTCAGTCCAACTTCACATTTGTCTTGAAAGCTGTTGAAGATATGTATTTCCTGTGTTCTGTTTGGAAGAGTGCCCAAAGTGAGTAATTCATTGTAGCAAAGAAAATCTTCTGTTAAGACCCAAATGAAGCATAAAACCTGTGCTGAATTAGTAGTATCAATTGATTCATCCAAAGCAATTGAATAATATATATTTTCCTTTTGAAGTATTGCATGTAGTTGTTAAGTTTAAGGCTGATTTGTACTAATTGGCTAATTAAGGCTAATTGGCTGATTAAGGCTAATTGGTTCTCCTTGAAAGAGGCAGTTGTTTGTACGTCAAAATGTTATCAGGATCTAAGTATCATACAACTTCGACAATGCATTCTTTCACAATTTCTACATCACTGAACAGCTTCACCTTTTTCCCCAAGTATATATGCTAATTTTTAAGTTATTTCAGTGGTATTATTTCAAGTCTTATTGCTGTTTGAAAGATTTGTCTTTGCTTTTGCTTTTCATCATTTAATTTTTACAATACAACCTTTCGTGCTTCTCCCTCTAATTTAAAAGATTCATGGTCCTTATGAGTATTATAATGCTGATGAGCATTGAATTTCTTTAATGTTATTATTGCAGTATCACAAAGCAAACAGATCACCTTATCTTTAGCAGAAATAATGTAATATTGCAATACCCAATCCTCGTTAAAAATCTGTTTTCTTCCTTCAGTGTTCTCTTGGTCTTATTTGACATGATGGGCTATTGAGCAGACAGAATTAGAAAATGCTGTCGAGCTGTGCAGCTATTCACAAATTCCACTTCAAACAGAAACAGTGCACTGTTGACAAAAGCTGATAACAAACTGGCATATTTGGCCCCCATAAACTCTCACCAACCAGCCTCCAGTGGCACCGGTCGGAGGGGGGAAGTTAGAACTAAATCATGAGCATAGCAGCCATCAATTTAGCCCTTTTAGCTTACTGATGTTCTAATTGTGCTGGTCAATCTGGGAGGATTATTTCATTGAAACTTATTTTATTCTTTGGTATTTTAAATAGTTCAATTTAAAAATAAAATAAAATGTAAAATATGAACAAAATACATTAATAAACATAAAAGGATTTGTTCTGTAAAGTTTGGATTCAAAAGACCACCCTTAATGCCGTAGTTTCCCCACCCCTGATATATGCAATGGATTGTGTCTGCTTAGTTGTTTAAAAGATGGAGTTTCTTTCTGTCTTTATAATCTTATGAGCAGATTACCTATGATGCATATCTCAGTCTGACTTAATGCTTATTCAATAACAAAATCGTTTTTCTTTTTTTTCCACATTTGTGGAAAAGAATTTCTAGGTTGACAGGGGATTTTATTTTTAATTTTTCCTCAATACTCGGAACAAATTTCTGTCACAAGTAAAAAATATGAAATAAAATAATTCTATCATCTGTGCTAACTTTGCTGATGCCATTGGTTTTCCTGTCATTTAATCATTCCTGGAGTGTAGTTATAAATGTAGATGAATCTTCATAGAGAAAAGACTTAGAGAGGTGGCTACACTCAATCTTTGGAGTCCTCATTTGTGCAAAGGTGCTCTGTGCAAAGTCACCCTTTCCAACACTGTAGACTTTGAACCTCCCACCCCAACTGAATCCTGGATGTTAATGAGCTGACTCTGGGCATGTGTGTCTAGGGGACTCTTCTTACCTAGAACTAAATGGCTTGGTCTAAGATCAGCCTTCTTTGATCCATCGTGCCCAATATGGTCATTATTAATCTTTGGGGGAATGTCATTAATTGTGTAAACTCTGATGCCAGCTATAAACATCCTACTTAGAGAAGTACATATGTCCACTTAATGCCAAATTTTTGCATGCAAATCTAGAAAAATTCTGAAACTACTAAACCTTTTTTGTCTAGTTATCATGAGAATTAAATATTTCCTAACTCTATATTATTCGCACCTGGTAAGTATGTTGGTTAGATAAATCCTGGTTTTACTTAGAGAAGTGAATGATGCCTGTGATTTAAATTGCAAATTAAGTATTTTTTTCTTGTTTCACTATAAAGAAATATGTTTCCAGAATAAAAGGGTGAAGGAGCTGGGGAAATTTCACCCCAGAATATGACTCGTTGGTATAAACAGTATTGTGAATTAAAGATTCTTAGAGATCAACAGAACATCAAGGGCTTTCCCTCTATCTGCATAACCAGATGGACCTATTAAATGAACAATTGACTTTCCTTCTCTTCCCTGTTATCCCAATGTATTTCAGGAAAGAAGATCAAGAATGAAACCAAACCTGGCTTAAATCATTTTAAGCATAATACCTATCTCTCAGGTTAATTTACAAGTCATCTGTTTCCCCCATCCATTCATTCTCCTTAGCAATCATTTATTGCCCCTAAACAGAATGGCCTATATTCCTCATTTCTTCTCCCCTCTAAGAGGAGGGTATAAAAATTTCTGGATTCCATTAGGATATCGAGTAATCATTCTGTGTGTCTCCCTGTGTGGACACTAAATAAAACCCTTTCTCTTACTAATCCGCGTTAATTGTGAACTTTCAGCAAATTTTCAGGGAAAGTGAAAGTTCCTCCTCACACCCACAAGGGTCTTTAGCCATCTTAGAAATTCATTTTAACTTCACTGTGCTTACAGTAAGAATCCTGTCTGTATATACCACTATGCTATATGAGCGAGAATAATGTAGTTGTTAAGAACATAGGCTCTGGAGTCAGAATTCTTGGGTTTCAAATAGCAAACAAACTTCTCTGTTCCTTAGTTTCCTTATAAAAAGAAGATAATAACAGTATCTATCTATTTGTTTTCTATAGGTTTCTTTTGTGAGAATTAACAAGGTAATTTATGGACTGTATTTGGTAAATATTTGACATAGTAAATTCCCAATAAATGATTATAAGGAGAAAGCTTATATTCAAGAGATTGTAAGTATTGATCTGACAAAAGCAATAACTGGAAAAGTTAATATACCAATATTTATATTTGTACCTGAAAAGTATTTTTTAAATAAATTATATGAAAACACGTACATACCTCTCTTCTCTGAGAGACAAGTCATAGGAACAGGAAATAGAGAAGAAGGAAAAATGTAATAGCAGCCTTATTCATGTAGATGGGTAAAAATGAACTGAGGAACAATCCAACATTTGAAATTTTTCATATGTAAAAATAATTTTGGGGAGTTTTAATAGGACACACATAAGGTTCTTTCCCTTTGAGATAGATCCCATTTTCTACTTAGGCATTCATAGACATCAATCTGATGAATGGGAAAAGAAAAATGAGACTTGATAGTGAAGTTGTAAATGAAGTGATAGAATTTGAATAATATAATTTTCAAATGATTGGAGAACAAAACTTATATTGGCACTTGCTCTGCTCTTCCTCCTTCATTCTTCCCAAAAATTATATAGAGTTTGGGTTTTCTGATAGAAAATTGTATTTTAAGACTATGATAGTCACTATTAATTTGAACAGCTTTTATTCCTCTTTTAATACAATTATACTAAGTGTGAACATTCATATCATTCGGCCCACTATTTGTGAACTGCTTGAAAATGCATATAACGAGTTAATGTGTTCTGTTTTTTTTTTTTATTTTGCAATTTAGCTAGGCAGCCAGAAAGCAAAAACTTTTTTTCTACTTCATTTCCATTGCAAACTCCATAAGGGATAAGCCAAATTGTCTTTTGCAGAATATCCTAGGGGATCAAAGCTACAAATCCTGTTCACCACAAATTGTAATAACTTGTCACAGACAAAATAGTCAAGGTGGATTTATTGTAGGGGAGCACAATTTTGTACTTTTTTCTTCTGCTTCTATAAATTCAGAGTCTGTTGGATTGACCCTCTGGAAGAGGGAGCCATTCTCTTTGTGTTTTTACTTGACCAGGAGATGAAAGTTTAATGATCTCTATTTCGTGTTTAATTGTGGGATAGTAGACTACTTCCTCATAAATATTAGGAACATCCACAAAGTCGCTATTTTGTGTTGTTGCTCTTATGACTTCCAGAAATTGTATTTACTTCAAATTAATTGTATATTAATCTGGATTTCTACCTTCATTTTTTTGTTCACATTGTTTCCCACGCTTGGAATGCTTTCCAAAGCATAAATTTATATAAAATCTATTTGTAGATCTAGACTTTATTAAAGTTCTGAAACACTTTGGATCCATCACATTTGAAATGATATCTTCATTCTCTTTATAGCATTGATTGCAATAAGTGCTTATGACAGGATGCATGGTGATCTTATGTTAGGTACATATATATTTAGGATTATTATATCCTCTTGCCAAATTGCCCCCTTTATCGTTATGTAATGACTCTCTTTGTCTTTTTTGCACCATTATTGATTTAAAGTCTATTTTATCTGATATGAGAATAGCTACTCCTGCTCATCTCGGTTTCCATTTGCATGGAATATTTTTTCCGTGCCTTTACCTTGAGTCTATGAGAATCTTGCATGTTAAATGGCTTTTGTGGAAGACAGCATACATTTGGGCTATATTTCTTCATCTATCAGTTGATCTATATTTTTTAAGGAAGCATTAAGACCATTTATATTCAATGTTATTATTGATATGTGAGATACTATTTTGTTCATTACGTTGAATGATACCCAGTTGATTTTTTTTTTCTCCCTTGTGTTACTGTTTCATAAGAATTGTGAGCTTTGCCTTTTGGGTCTTTTTACAGTGACGAGTATGGATTGTTCTGTTCCATGTATAGAGCAATTTTAAGCATTTCCTGTACGGCAGATCTAGTGGTGGCATATTTCCTTAGAGTTTGCTTGTCTGTGAAAGACTTTATTTCTCCTTAATTTACAGCTCCTGCTCCATGGAGCAGTGAAAATTGATATTTGAACCAATACTAGTAAAAATGAACACCTTTTGCAAAGGTCTTTCATTATTTTATGTTACTCAGGTTTTTTTTTTTATTTTGATACACTCAAGGCATTTGAAATATTTGCTATAAGAATAACATAAAAACACAAATTAAAATAATGAAAAGAAAAAATAAGTTTTCAAACCTATTACAAACAAATCATATTTCTTGCTTTGCCATGTTTTTCTCCTACACATTTTCAAATGCTCAGAATTATTTTATATTTTAGTTTTTATAAGAAAATATTAAGAAATAGTTTATTTCAAATTTTATTTACTTACCTAATATTTCACTGTACATATTGCATAAAATTTGGCCTTGGTAAATAGAGCTCTGTCTGGTCCTTGCCCTTTGCTTCTGAAAGCTAATCTATGTCACACCTAATAGGAGTGATTTTGTTGAGGATAGAAGTTGAGTACACTAGATTTTATGGTGAGACCGGACACACCCCATCATCACAGGGTGAGTAGGGCTCACACCAGAAAGATCAACCATGTGACTTAGGTTGTAGGCTATGGGTCATGTGGTATTAGTCAACCTGAAGGCTGAGACCAATCTATCAATCAATGACGTTTATGCAATGAATCCCCAAATAAAACTCTGGATACTGATGCTCAGATGAGCTTCCTGGGGTGGAAGTATTCCATACTTATTGTCACAGATCAATAGCAGTAGAGTAACAAATCCTGAGAAAAACAAAAGCTTCATGTTTGTCACCCCCAAAGACCCTGCTCTATGCACCTCTTCCTTTGGCTGATTATGACCTGTATACTTTCCTTGTAATAAACCATCATGATTATAACAGCTTTCAGTGAATTCTGAATCTGTCTAGTGAATTATTGAAACCAAGGGTAGTTTGAGGGACCTTCTAAACTTGTCAAAATTATGTCAAAAGTGAGAGTGGTTTGGGGACTGTACCCTCCAACCTCACTATTTGGATAACTTTAAGAAGTCATTTAGAGTATACACAATATACTTAATCTTTCGGTTTTGGACATTTAAGCTGTTCCTAATTTTCTACTATTAGGGCTAATGCTGCAGTGAATATTTCAGTGCACATAATTTCTCTTCTTGGATATAAAGAGTTACCTCTTTTATTTCTCAGGAAGCTAAATCTCATATAAAATTTTCTCTTATTATAACAACAAGTTTTCTCACTAACTGAAAGTTGTTTTTCTTTGCCTTCAGTGGTCATGCCTACTTATATTTATTTAATTTTGATCTGGATCAGTTCTGTTGTTTTAATAGCTTTATTAAAGTATAAGTTACATACCATAGAGTTTATACTTTTAAAATGTACATTTTAATGTTTTTAAAAATTTATTTAGAGAGTTGTGCTTTTATAATTAATAGAGTTTCTAGTAAAGTAAAATAGAAACACAATTTCATCATTTTACTTTAATAATTCTTAGATACCAAAAATGGTAAATTATCGCATTCACTCTGATCTGGCCAAGCAGCATTATGTAAGATATTTCTTCCATTATTTTGACAGGTGTTTTGACAGTATTACTGATTATATCTCCTCTTCCCAGAATTTCTGGTTCCCAATTTATCATTACAGTTGTTAGATTGTATCATTTCATTCTTAGCTTTTTAGTCTTTCATTCTCATTAAGACCATCTATAGCCTAGTTATGAGCACTCTGACTTTTTTAAGGTGCTGTAATCTCTGCATTTTTGGGAGGCTGAGATGAGAGGATAGCTTGAGTCCAGGAGTTCAAGACCAGCCTGAATAACATAGTAAGATCCTGTCTCTACAAAAAATAAAAATTAGCTGGTGTAGTGGTGCATGCCTGTAGTCCCAGCTACTTGGTAGGCTGAGGCAAGAGGATCACTTGAGCGTAGGAGTTTGAGGTTGCTGTGAGCTATGATGATGCCACTGCACTCTAACCCAGGCAACAGAGTAAGACCTTCTCTCCAAAAAAGAAAATAGAAAATGGTGCTGGAACTCAAGACAAGATGGCTGGCTTACAAACAACTCTTGAGATATGTGGAATAATGAACTAGCTTAGATTTTGTGAGCCTTTTATTTGACGTGTTTTTTAAGCCTTGCAACAATTGCTTCTCAGATGTTTCCTACTCAGCAGTAGTTTTTCAAGGATACCTATGAAGAATCTTGCCAAAGAGTCATTCCTTTCAAATTTTAGACATGCATTTTCTTATAGTTTGCTGTAGGGCTTGTTGTCCGCTGATGCAATTAGAAACATCAAACCTTTAAGTTTCTTTCCCTACAGTGGCTTTAAAGGATTACTCTAGGATGCAGAAGAGCTACAGCACTGTCAGAAAGTGACTTGCCATTGAAGTACATTCCCGAAACTAGAATAACAACACCATTATTCTGTGGAAAAACCCTAGAGTTTATATTTGACCTATGTTTTGCAGAAGGTGATTTTTTTTCTTTAAAATATATTTTCTTTCTTGACAGTAGAAAAATAACCAGCAGTTTCTCATAAATATAGCAAAAGATGCAGTACAATTTATGGCAAAAGTTATTCCTTCCTTTAATTTCCACTGGTTCTATCATAATCTGCACATTATTTATAATCTCCTTGGTCATTGCATTTGTCTTAGAACTCCCTGATTTCAAAATTGCTGTTCAAAATCATCCACACTGTTGCCATATTAAAAACTAAAATATACCTGTTATCATGTTTTCCTTAGCTTAAAAATCTTTACCGGGTTCCCATTTTATTTAGGAAAGAATTGAAATACCTTATGTATTATTAATGGGGGAGTAGGTTTTAGAGACATGAATTTGAATTTCTACTCTGATACTTAGCAATTTTGTGATTTGAAAGTTACTGCATGTCTATATTAGTTAGTTTTTCTTTTTTTTGACAAAAGTGACTGTCCTTTCAAAGGTACTGAGAAACTTAAGTTAATGAGTGCACAGTTCCTGGGAAATAGTAGGTGAAAAATAAATGTTTCCTACATTTTCTTAGCCTCATTTCTCATTTTCAAGTCTTTGTTTTAATTTTGTCTTAATTTTTTAAAAATAAATATTTCGTGAACACTTATTATGTAATATGTTTAGTATCAGCTTCTATGAGGCATATAAGAAAAAGACAGTGTTCTCAAAAACTTTTAGTCATGAGGACATTAGGAAACTGACATGAAGAGACATAGTTGTATTTACAAAGTATATGGTGGTGGAGTTGAAAAGACTTGGTGATTGATTGAATGGAGATGTGGAGGCAAATAAAGGAGAGGACAGTGTAAAGGTTGTTAGACAGTGTAAAGCCAGTTGTTAGATGGCAGCTCTCATTTTACAGTCTTTTATTTTATTTTTTCATAGCATCTCCAATTTTTCTGTTGGATACTCTCTTCCCTCAAATGGATCAAATGTTTCTTAAGTTCGCAGACCATGGTATAGAATTATTTAAATTCACTAAAGCACTCTGTATGTAAAACAGGTACTCAAATATTTAATTGTAGGTGCACAGGGAACTTCCCTCAGAAGTTTCGTTGAAAAATCAACTCTCAATAAGGCAAATTAATTAGAGAAAGGGCTTTATTACTATTATTCTGACAGGAAGAATCACAGAGTGATTGTTCAATATCCCAATGAGTCACATATGTTTATATATTCTACTTCCTAGGTGAAAGTGATATGGGGAAGTATGGATAATTTTAGGGGGATAGTAAGTGATTTTTAGAGGAATTCAATGGGCCTGAAGGACATATAGTGGTCTGGGGCAAAGTCTCTTGCAGCAGCAGAGCGGACAATGGTTTGTGATAAAAGTCTACCCAGGTTTGTTGGGAGACTTTAGTCTTCCTTTCTGAGATATAGGTTTAGGTAATGAAAACTAAGGGATGGGACTAGAGGTAATTGTTTTCTTCTGTGGTAGGCCAGACTTCATGCATATAAGGGAGCTTCAACCTGTGATTTTGAAGAGACAGAAGACTGAAAGGGGATTGCAGAAAGACAATTTTTCTCCTCGCATGATCTGTCTGGTCCTTATGTACATAGGGGAAAAGTCTTTTCCAGCATCTGTTGCTCTCTAAGAGTCTTTAATTCAAAATACTCATAATACCAGGGAGCCATATTTTGGGGTGATGTTCCTTACACTCTTTCATAATAAAGGAGTAAATGTTTGTGCAGGGAGATGGCCATGCTCCCAGCAAAAAATCAAGTCCCTTTGGTAGGGTCATTGCAAATGATAAGAAAATAATAGAAAATGGAATATAATGGAAATAAAAGAATACACAGAGACAAAAGTACAATTTTATAGATTTATAAAGATTATAGGCAAAGTGGGTACTCAGGGAGCCTGGATTTCTCCGTCAATCTCAGAGGCCACCAGTGAAGTTTTAGGCATTTATAGGTTACAGTGATCGGTTGCCAGGGGTAACAGATTTACATAACAACAGGTAGTTCCTCTTAGGTTAACAGTTTTCAAAAGGCTTCTTCAGATCCCTTAATTAACTCTTTCTACGTGAACAAATGGTTACAAAATCTCTCAAAGGCTAACTTCCAAGTTATAAAGTAAATTTATCACTTAACAGAGGGGTTAAACAGAGATATATTGGCTCCATATTTTCTTTATCAGGTTATTGTGGATGGAGACAGGTAGTCAAGAGTTTAAGCAGGAACTGCCCCTTGGGCTAATTGCTTTTAGCCACAGGTGGCTGTTTGTCTCCAGGGCATTCTTTGATCAGCTCCCCTCCTGTGGCTCCTAGCAGACCTGCCTTGCTTTACAAAACAAGTCCAAGCCCCAGGTATGAGAATGGAGGTGCCACTGTGGGATGCAGCCGCAACCAATCTTTCAGAGATGCCCTCTTGAGGTGAAACAGTTTTTGATATGCACACCAACAAGTTCACATATTCCTTCAGGGCAAAGCTCTGCAAAACTCCTGAGACGTTTCTGCTTCCAATATATTTATATTAATTTATGGAGCAACATGTTTGTAGTGAAAAAAACAATTTGGAGAAAAGTGAGGTCTGCCAGGGATGAGAGGCGTTCCTTGCTATTAGCTAATCAGTTCAAATTCATTAATTAATACTAAGACTTAAGTATCAACTCCCGTAGTGCCTAGAATTACTTTAATAAAATTCCAAAGATGCAAATGTCTTTATTTCAGTAATTTTATTTCCATCACCTAGAGTTGTGAAAAAAGCCAAAAATTACTGACTTAGTTTTTAATTTTTCTTTTCTTAATAGTGGCAAACTGGAAAAAAAAATGAAGCTCAAATATGGGTAGATATTGGAAAGAGAATAATTCCAGAAGTAGTTTATATAAATAAAAAGCTATGTTCTGAATTTACTAACATTTTATGATAATTAAACTCTAAATAAATAGTTGGTTACTAAGGTGTGATTCATACACATAAATGTAAACATGTATACATATAAAATATACAAATACACACATGTATATTATTTAAACTGTTAATGAAATTGCAAGATTATTTGAAACACTTAAGGTTTGGAGAAAGAAGGTTTATAAAAATCAAGTAACCAGTTTTCTTTTTTTTCCTATAATCTATCACTCCAAAACAAACTAAAAGACTGTAAAGAGAGGTATATCCATTCTTAGAAGGAATTTATAACAGGTCATTTGGAAAAATATAGGGTTGAGGGAGCATTAAAATAGCTCTTGGTTTTCATTCAGAATCAGAATGTTGTGTGGAGCTGGTGATGACAGTGACTGGGAGTGGTATTTTAGTTATCGCAATAGACCTTACCTTCTGAAGGAACAGAAATATACCTTGATTATCACTTGTAGTTATTGTTACTCTGTGATGCTCTCCATCATGCAGTAAAGAATATTCATTTTTCAAGTATCAAATAACTACTGGGGGCCAGACATTGTGTCTGTAAATGATGATATTGACATGAATAAATTATCATCTGTGTTACAGAAGTTTATACTTGCAGGGTGATAGGCATATAAATAGATAATTATAATGAAATGTGATGATGCTGACCCCAGGCCCGCAGATGGCATCATCTCTAATCTTGTATGGAGCTCCCTCTGCTGAATCAAGACTGCTGAATCACACTCTTTCTCATCATTGTGATCCATGCTGCTTCTCTGGGTCATTTGGAGTTAGTTGGCTTGTGAACTGAAGTATACGCAATTAACAAGAGTGTCTTATTATAAGGATGAAGAGAGTTGGAGAAGCATAGATTCTCTATCTGATCTTATTGAAGCAAACTACTTCTAAGCAAGTGATTTTGACCTTGCTAGTTGAATGAACAACTGCTAGAATCCTGACCCACATATAACAGCATGAAAGCAAGTACCTTGAGACTTTTCATTAATGGTGTAAATTCTTCTATAAAAGCCAGTTTCCTACCAAACAAATTGGGACCCAGATGGTCAAATGAGAAGTTGCTTACTATGTTTACAGAGGGGCATCTGTTATGTCACATTACCCACATTCTCAGATTTTTTTTCCCTCTCAGGAGCTGTACCAAGCCATTGGAAATGCTCTCCACTCCATTTAGCATCTCTGTGGGTTTGGCATGCTTCTGAATTTTCCTCACAAGCATTCTTAACAGTAAAGTATCCGGAAATCATTTTCACAGTTACATTCAAGAAAGGTAGATAGCATACCTTTCCTGAGCTGGGCTGAGAGTGCCTGCTATCTCCATATTACTGTCTGCTGTGCAGTGACTTAGTCAGGGCCAAAGTCACATGTCATGCTTAGGGATGTCCCCAAAAGGGCAGGGCTCCTGTTCAGGTTTAGGTTGTCTTCCATGCTCATATTTTTCTTGTCATAGGAAATAGAGTTTTTGAATCACAGAGTTTTTCAGAGTAATGTACTCTTCCCTAGGCTGAATGCCAGGGAAAGAGAAGATAGAAGATTCTAGGAGTGAGGGGCAGAATTTATAGAGCAATGACTAGTATGTCAGGAAGTTGAAGAAAATAGTGCCTCGCTTTGAGTTCTCCATAATTCTTGTTGCATGTGGGAATGAAAACAGTTGCAACCTGAACTCAAATAAAAGGCTTGTCTTCCCTGAGAGGTGGAGTCCAAATTGCCTATCTAGTCAAGAGGATATAAAGTTGGAGTGGAAAAACTGTATTTTATTATTAATCTTAGGAATGCAAAATTCTTCAACTAGGTGATATAACTGAAATTTTCCTTTTTTTAAGTTTTCAGAGTAATGCAGGGACTTTTTGCATTTCTATTTTTTTAAGAAGTAAAAATTATCTAATTTAGTTGTTCTTCAATATTCTTTATAAAACCAGTCTCACTACAATCACCTGGAGAGACTTTTATTGATCCCAATCCTAGATCCCACTCCCTACATGTTTGGATTTATTAAATTTTAATTGGGGCCAAGCCATCTGTATTCTTTAAACACTCACCAGGTTACTTTGGTGTGCCTCTTTTATTAGGTCAGCCTCCCAACCTGCTCATCAGTGTCTTGGAGAGGTCATTTCCCATTGTTTGCTTGGTTCTTATGGCAGGGGACTCACTACTCTCCAAAACAATGCATTTTTTAAAAAAAATCAAAGCATTTGTTTTACTAATTCCAGATAGTCACTGTGTATGCAACCTAGCCGAGAACAAGCATATCTGTGTGCTAAACTGCTCCAAACACAATATAAAATATTAAACGTGTTTGAAGCATCACCTTCAGCAAGATTAAGAAGAATATAGACCCAACCATTTAATAGATGTTTCTGTCCATTTATTGAGCACTCATATGTACCAAAACGTGGGTTTGGGATTCTTACATTCATTCTCTCATTGAATCTTGGGGAAATAAATGAAGACCACCCAAGAGAGAACAAACAGAAGATATTTATTCACAGTTTACTATATAGCAAGCCACTATTACCATTAATAAAGGCAGGCAGAGGGGTGGACAAGCTTTATAGTGAGGGGAAAAAAGGCCTTAGGTACTCTGTTTGCAAGTTTTGGGAATAGGGAAACTGGAGGTGGATTAACTAGAAGTAGAGTTTCTTACGTGATTGGTTTGGGGAACTAGTTGGCTTTCTATTGTTGGTCCTAAATTGGAAATAAGGACAAAAAAAAAAAAAAAAGAGTGAAACTGGCAATCATGGACCAAGTCCTGATCATCTTGGGCAGATTGCTACAGAAGCTCTGGCTTGGCTCCCAGGGCTGTTTACTGCAGAGGTTGTAGGTCAGAATTTATTGTCATATACAGTCTGGGCACTTTCTGTTTGTGTCTATGTCTTTCAATCTTTACAACTAACTGTCAGGTATGTTTATTATCTCTATTTTAAATAGCAAAGAAACCAAAGCATAGAGAAATTAAACAACTTTTCCAAGATCATAAGTTTAAGTCAATAATAGAACTGGGATTCGGAATAAAGTCCAACTGATTGAAAGTCCTACCTCTTAACCACCACTTTGCCTATTTTACAATCAGAATGATAACACTAAGAAATAATAGCACCTTATATCTATATCTATATCATCCATTCAAGGTCTTGTACTTTTGCTTTCTTATTTCAGAGTCCTGAAATTATAGCAACATGGATTATGACTCATGGAAGATCAAAAGTTCTCAAATACAAAATGATATGAATTCAAGAGTTGAAAAATTATAAATATCTTTAAAGCTGTTACATTCTGTAAAAAGAATATGTTTGTTTTAGATTTTTTTAAAATAATATTTTTCAGAAATAAGTTTATTTTTAATATTTTTAAAATTATTCATTACTTTTGTTTGTGATTAGGTTTATCTAACTACAGATAAGCCTGTCATATTTTGGATAGGCAGGAAGTTTTTGTAAGATTATCAGGCACACAAGAGAAAAGTAGTCTATTAGAATTCTCAAGAGTTTAGTAAAAAAAAAGAGCACCCTTCTCTATATTGGTACAAATTTTCAACATGACCTTAGAAGGCTCTTCATTTTTCTTTTTTTATATTTTTATTAACTCATACCTTTGCCTTACTGGTCATGTCTTGAGGTCTACATATACGTAGAAGCTATTATAGAGAATACGTCATTGACTTCAGATGTAGAAGACAGTACAATTAGAATTTTTTTTCTAAACATTTTATTTTACTGATGTAGGAATATAAACTGAAATAAGTCATTAGTTTGCTAAATCAGATTTCAGCTGTGTGATATCACTTTTTTTCAGAGATAATATGCATTTCAAGATATGCTAAATAGGGATTGTAACAGCAAAATATAATACATGGCATAGTTGAAGTTACTTCTGGTTTATTCGGTAGCAAAAATTTTCTAGAATTTTACCAGCTGTCAATTTAAACCTAGTCACAGATTTATCAAATAAGCTAATTTTGAATGTGATAAAATAAATATGAATGATTAAAGTGATTAAAATGTAAATTAAAAAAGCAAGAGGCAATGCTGAAATCTAATTATGTTAATGTTGATATATTTATATATTGGTATCTAAAATCTACATATACTTTGTAATGTAGAAGAGAAGTGCCTCTCCTTCTCTTATACTTTTATTATTTCTCTGAGAAACCTTAAATAGTATTTTCAAAACTTTTTGAAAATCAAATTTCCTAACCCATGATCATAAAAACAAGTTAGGATTTCTGTTTCACTAGGATGGGAGTAACTAGTCATGGACTAACTCTCTTGCTGTAAGCAATTATAAAACTCAGAAAAGAAAGAAATTGTTTTCAAATGTTGGACAACACACAGCACAGGGCTGTGATCCATGAAGAAAGGGATATAAATGAGGGTGAATTCTAATGATTGCCTGGGCTTTCTGCCTGGAGAGGCTTTTCAGACTGCAGTGCAGAGGAGGGGAGACCAAAAGGAGAATTGTGCTCCAGCTGAGCTAAAGAGAGAGAATTATGTGTTCAGGGTTACCAAAATGGCTAGAATCTGAGTCGGGTATTGGCAGAACCCCTTGGGTATTTGGCAAAATACAAAGCCATATATATGAGGAAGACAAGACTCCACAAGGCCAGGCAAAGAACAATTACTTGGAAAAGATCAATTATTGGGGATCTGTGAAATGAAAAACCTCCAGAGTTTGAACAGGGTTCTGAACACTCATAGTATAAAGGCTTCATTAAACACTCATGTATTCAATATTTATCACCCACGTTAATTTGATACAAACAAGTTAATTGTATATTTAAATGAGTCAAATGCTTACCACCCATGTCTGCATATCAAGACTTCTGATGTCTTTTATATGAAACAATATACAGTTATTTTCTTAGTAGAATGTGAGATTCCTGACAGTTGAGATATTATTTATTTTGCTCACAGCTGTAGTCCAGACCTAGAAGACTGTGATTGGCACAGCATTTGTGCTAACTAAGCATGTATTGAGGAATGTAAAAACATATTTCTAATTGTTATTAATGTCTCAATTGACTAGAATATGTCTCAGTTACTAGAAATTATCATCAAGAGTTTATTTAAAAAAGATTCACGGGTAACATATTTTTGACTCTTTGTCATATGAAAATGTCAATCTATTACTTCAACATGTGGACAAAAACACAGAAGATAGAAAACAGAAGAGACAAAAATACTTAAGAATGATATTCAAAAACAATAAAAGAAAATTTTTCAAAACAAAATAAAGACAGTCTTCAGATTAAAAGGGCCTGCCAAGAGCTGAATATGATGATCAGAAAAAATTCACAACAACATACATTCACATGAGTGTTCAGAACATGCAAGACAAAGAATAATCTAAAAAATTAATAGAGAGGGGAAAATTACCAATAAAAGAATAAAACTAGACTGATCAAAGTTGTTATTGACAGCATCACATAACAGACAACAAATGAGTAGTGCATTTTAAATTTGAACAAAAACATGATTGAAGTCTGGAACTGAATACCCATATGCTGTTAATAGCTAATATTTATATTATGCTCATGATGTGCCAGGTGATCTAAGCGTTCTTTGTATATTAACTGATTTAATCTCCTGAAGTAGATCTTATTATAATTCCATCTGTCAGGTGAAGAATAGAAGCACAAAGAGAATAAGTTATTGATCAAAGCCATCAACTTAATAGGTGAAAGAGTGGGCATTTAAACATAGACATTCTGGCTCCAGAGTCCTTCCACATAATCTCTTTCCTATTTCTACTCTATGATTTCTATACCAAATATGAAGGTAAAATAAAGATGTTTTAGCATTCAAGGACTCTGAAGTTTTACTTTATATACATGTATATATAATATAGTGTGTATATTTGAGGTCAGCCATTGTTAATATAAAGAGAACGGTTTGCACATCTATGTAACCGGCTTCCAAGGACAGTGGACTGGAATGTGTATGCGTGAACAATGGTGCTTTCACTGTACTGGTCAGTGGGGTGCTAGATGCCTTAGAATGAGCATGTGTGATGTGTGGCTGTCGCATTCAGAATTACTTAGTGAGCAGAGTGATGAATCGCCATAAAATTTTGCGTTAAGCTTGAAAACTCCTCCACAGAATCTATTTGCATGATTCAGAAGGCTTTTGAGGATGATGCAATGAGTGCAGCACAAATAAATAGTGCGGCACAAATGCTTCAAAGATGGTTGAGAATCCGTTGGAAGTGATCCACACTCTGGAAGGCCTGCAACAAGCAGAACACCTGAGAATGTTGAACGTGTTTGAGAGACGCTGGGAGAACGGTGTGAGGTCCCAACGTGCTTACTTTGAAGGAGACTGAGGCATCATTGTCCTGTGTAAAATGTTTCTTCTATCTTCTTCAGTAAAGTCTCTATTTTTGAATATTACATGGCTGTATAGTTTCTGGACAGACCTCATATATACATAAGCAAATTTCTAATTTTACATCTATTGTTCATGTGTGTAATTAGTTGAAGAAATTCTTCAGCCAATTAAAAAAATTCAAGAAAGAGAAAGACATTTAATCCAAGAAGCCATGTTTTTAACCTAGGAGTCCAGGTGCCCAATATTTCCTATGAAGATGTCTCATTCTCTGAGGTCATAGTTCTTATTGTCTATACCATTCATTTTATTTTGCAGTTACAGATGCTGTCTTCTGCACTGAATTGTCTTCTCTATTGATTGCATTCTTTGCTGATTACTCCTTAAATTTTAATAAATTTATATCCTTGCTTCTCCCAGCGAAGTATGTCCTTTGAATACACAGTGGATCCTTGGTATCTGTGGGGATTGGTTCCAGGACACCCCGAAACTCCACTCCCATCCCCCACTACAGACACCAAAATCCATGGGTGCTCAACTCCCTCATATAAGATGGCATACTATTTACATATAACATATACATCCTCACATACACTTTAAATCATCTTTAGAATACTTATAATACATAATACAATGTAAATGTTGTGTAAATAGTTGTACTGTATTATTTTTTATTATTTTTATTGTATTATTTTTAATTAATTAATTAATAACTTTGATCCATGGTTGTGAAACCTGTGGGTATGGAGGGATAACTGTAGTTACATGGTCTTTTATGTTTTTCTATTACAAAGAATGAAAAAAAGGAATAATTGGGGGGGGCATTGGATTTAAATGTTATCCAACCTGTTCTCAGTTTCTTTATTTTTTGAAGCTCAAATCCAGATAAAATATTTGTTTTACAGTGAAAATTATTAGATTATTTCACAGCAACTAGGTATTAATGAGATTTTTCTCTTGGCATAAAACAGATCCAAGGTAGTAAATCAGAGATCTTCAACTCTTTCATCAGATTAACTAGAGAACAAGTTTCTAAAGTAAAAATGCCAATAGAAAGTAACATTGCTAATAATATCCCACAGTTCTTTCTTTTTTTTTCCAATTTATTTCTTTTTTTCTCTTTTTCTTTTTTTACTTTTTTTTTTATTTCAGCATATTACAGGGGTACAAATGTTTAGGTTACATATATTGCATTTGCCTCACTCAAGCCAGAGCAACAAGCATGCCCATCCCCCATACAGTGCACTCCACGTGCATTAGTTGTGAATTTACCCATTCTCACCACCCTCCCACCCACCCAGAACCCAATGAATATTACTTACATGTGAGCACCTAAGTGTTGATCAGTTAGTATCAATTTAATGGCAAGTACCTGTGGGACTTGTTTTCCATTCTTGTGATACTTCACTTCGAAGGATGGGCTCTAGCTCCACCCAGGATAATATAAGAGGTGCTAGTTCACCATTGTTTTTTATGGTTGAGTAGTATTCCATGATATACACATACCACATTTTATTAATCCATTCATGTATGGGTGGACATTTGGGTTGTTTCCACATCTTTGCAATTATGCTCCCGTAAACATATGAGTACAGATGTCTTTATTGTAAAATGTCTTTTTTTCCTTTGGGTAGATGCCTAGTACTGGGATTGCTGGATCAAATGGTATTTCTATTTTTAGTTCCTTGAGACATCTCCAAATTAATTTCCACAGACGTTGTACTAATTTCCAGTCCCACCAGCAATGTAAGAGTGTTCCTATCTCTCTGCATCCATGCCAGCATTTGTTGTTTTGGGACTTTTCGATAAAAGCAACTTTCACTGTAGTTAAGTGATATCTCATTGTAGTTTTGATTTGCTTCTCATCTCTCACAAAAATCAACTCACGATGGATTACAGACTTAAACCTAAGGCATGAAGCCTTAAGAATTCTGGAAGAAAATGTTGGTAAAACTCTTATAGACATCGGCCTAGGCAAAGAATTTATGAAGAAGACCCCAAAGCAATCGTAGCAGCAACAAAAATAAATAAATGGGATCTGATCAAATTAAAAAGCTTCTGCACAGCCAAGGAAATTATCATTAGAGCGAATAGATAACCCACGGAATGGGAGAAAATACTAGCATGCTACATATCCGATAAAGGGCTGATAACAAGAATCCACAGTCTTTTCTTTTATGGAGAAATATTATGTTCCTAACACATTATTTCATATAAAAACCATCCATAAATATTTATGCTTTATTTATTTATGTTTTATGCTTTATTCTGTTACTTTTAAATTATTTATTACAACATTGAAAATGTAACCTCTATTCTATCCATATTTATTTTGATACTGAAAGCAAACAAATTTGTTTAGTGTATCGGGGGATTTATTAATTTACAAAGTAGGATTTTATGTTAATCTCTAGTCCTGATTAAAATATTTCTTCATTGGGAGCTATGTTTCTGTCTAGAAAGGCATTGGTTTCATAAGAAAATCATTCCCAAAACTTCCAATATGAAAAAATGAAATGAAAACAGTTTGCACAGATAGGTGGTAAATAAATGTCCAAGTCTATCTCACATCTAATGTTTCCTTGGAAGACAAGAACAAGAAGACTCTTTACATTTACAGCTGCTGTTATTTTGGATTGGTGAAATCTATAAATATCAAGATAAACACAAACTGAAGGAAGTAGCAAAATCTCCTTGCTCATAATCCAAGGAGATAAATCTAGCTTAAAACACGGAAATGTATCTTTAAAATCCACACCATCAGTAGGGAAGGAAATGATGGAATTAGATGTGTCAAGGTAAGGAAAGAGAGGAGAGAAGCAGATTTCATCATTGCCGCCAAGGCACAAATCCACATAAATAGTGACAAATATGTGTTGATAAAGTAAATGCTTATTGCCTCCTCAAAAACATATTTTTTCATTAATCTGGACTTATGCATCCAATTCTTGGTTGCCTCAGAAAACTATACACAGCATCTGGAGAAAATGACACTGAGAAATATGTCCTTCCAATTTCAGTGGCTGAACCTGAAACAACAGAGGACTGTGAATAATAAGACTCCTGTGGGCATGCAATTATTGGGTTGGAAGGGTAGAAAGCGATTGATGTTAAATTCTCATACTAGAATTGTAAGTCTTCCTTTACTGTGCTTCAGTGTCAAAGGAAAGACTCAGAACTATTCTCTCTCTATATATATATATACATACATGCATTGTCAAAAAGAGGCCAGACAATGTGCAAAGAGGTGTAGAAATAAATCACTTTCCCAAAAGAGAATGTACCCCTTAACAAAAAGTGATATACATTCTTCCTATCAAAATAGAGAGAGATTCACTACTCTGGATAATGTGCACTGGTTAGTGATTTACCATAGAATATATGCTTATCAAAATAATATGATTAGCAATAATTCATTATAGGAAACAGAAGCTTTAAGTAGATAGAGGGTTCCAGATTACACAATAATAACTATATTGCCTATAAATGAAATGTATATACCAAAGATGAAGAAAGAAGAGAGAAGGGGTGGGAGAGACTCTAGGAACGTTCCTGATTGAATAATGGAAGCAAAAGATGATAAAATCTTCTTGTCCTTGGAGTCCCTGGAGACTTAATACATTTAACTCAAGGTTCTGAAGCTTGACCACTTAAGTCGTTTCTTATTATAGGGTAACATTATAGGGTAACAAAACTATTACCATCATCTCAAATACTGCTTGCCAATTAAGGTTGAGATTAAGAATTGTACAAGTATTCACGCCTTTGTTTGATATGTATTATACCTATATAATGCAAACACTTCATGGCCAAAGGATAGACACATAAAACTTGGTGGAGTTATACTCATTGGTGAAAACGACGATCACAGCACCAGTAGTGTTGTATATGTGTGTATGCAGGGTCCATATCACCCTCTCATTTTAGGGAAGTTCACAGATAGCTAGCAGGACCAGATGTCATGAGCTAGAATGTGATCCTGACCCTTGAGCTCTTTACTAACTCTTCCCTAGCAGAATCAGAGACAGGATTAGATAGCAACATTTACCAGAACATTGACTCCAGTTTCTAAGACAAGCTCACATTTGTAGTTATCTTAGCATCATCTTTTCCTTTGAGGGCAAAAGGCTGAAGTTCAAAGCCCCTTAGTTGACCAAGATCACAACTGCTGCTAAGCACTGTCTATAGCCACGGAGCTCTGCAAAAGGTAATTTTTGTTTTTGATAGGCCGTATTTCAGGGACTCTGTCGTGATAAATCAAACTTACCTCTGATCTTGTGAAATTTTGTAAACTAGGTAAATTTCTTTATGGATTTGAGGCACTAGATATAGATTACATTAAGATTTCATTAATATAAAACAATATTTAGCAACATTGATTTAATAATTTCTATTAGTAGATAAAACTAGAAAGACTCCTTCCTTAGATGATGAAATTACCATATTATACATACGTCACCTTCCTTCTGATTCTCTGTACTGTTTCCCTAATCCTTCCTCAACCACCAGTTCCCAGAACTTCTGGGTGCACACATCTACTTTTCTCTACAGGAAAAAGACAATAGAAAAAGATTGTTTTGTTCACTGCTTGATCCGTGGCACCGGTGTCAGGTGCGTAGTAGGTGCTTATTACATGCTGCTGACAACTCACAGACTTAATAGGAGATGGATAAATTGTGTTAACATGAACCCAAAGCTCTGAGTTCCACTGCACATCTGGAATCACTACTTTCTGGGTATATTTATAATTAACTCAGGTAAAGAAATTTGTCAATGGACAAAAAATACTCTGGGGAGGATTCCTGGCCCAAGGAGCAGTTTTTAATGTTTACTGGAACTATAAACTAGTAGGAATACACAAATGGTGATGTTGATGAATTGCTGGAGGCTGAGTGTGAACAAGCATGAGAGTAAAAATCTCATGGGGACCATATTCCTTTACCTCCAGGAATCCACCATTTTCTCAAAGTGAAGATCAAGAGAAAGATCCTTTATGAATTCTCGAAAGTGAGAAGAGTAATTTTATGAAATATGCCCAGAATGTCTTCTTTTTAATCACAAAGGTCTATCTTCCAAAGGAAAAGACATTGGCCATAAGCCATTTGTGAAAGTAAAATGTAATCATGTCAAATGATGCAGAAAAATATTTGACAACATTCAACATCTATTCAAGATAAAAACTCTCAGCATACCAGGAGAGGAAATTCCTCAACTAGATATTAAATTTAGAAAAAATCTATAAAAAGCCTACAGTTAACATTATACTTCATGGTGAAAGACTGAACACCTTCCCCCTAAGGAAAGGATGTTCTTTCTTACCATTCACTCCTATTCAATTTAGTACTGAAAGTTCTACCCAGTGGAAAAAACAAGAAAAAACAATATAAGGTATACATATTGGAAAGGAAGAAACAAAACTGTCTTATTTTCATGTGACATATTTATCTATGTAGAACATCAACAAAAACTATAAAAATTCTCCTGTAAATAATAACTGAATATATCAACATCACAAGACACAAGGCCAATATACAAAAGTCAATTGCTTTGCTGTATAACAGCATATTAGTTGGGGTTTTCCAGAGAAACAGAGCCAATAGGAGATAGATATATAGATAAAAGTGGACTTATTATGGGAATTGGCTCATGCAATTATGGAGGCTGAAAAGTTCTATGAGCTGGAGAACTAGGAAGGTCTAGTTTTCTGGAAGAACTAGGGTGAAGGGGGTCACTTGTGTAAGTCCCAGAGCCCAGAGACCTGAGAACCAAAAACTCCAATATCCAAACAAGAGAAAATAGATGTTCTAGGCACAAATGTGGGCATTCTAAAATATACCTGCCTAATGCTTAAAACTATCAAGGTTATCAAAAACAAGGCAAATTTGAGAAACTGTCATAATCAAGAAGAGCCTAAGGAGACATAAGGACAAAATGTAATGGGAAATCCCAGATAGATTCTTGAGACTAAAAAAATAAAAATTAAAAATGGACATTAGGCAAAAATTAAAGAAGTATGAATAAAATATGGATTTTAGTTAATAATAATTTTATGATATTCATTCACTAATCATGACAAATATATCATACAAGGTATTAATGATAGGGAAACCAAGTGTAGAACTCTCTGTATGAGAGTATATGTAAGAACTCTCTGCACCACCTTTGCAATTTTTCTCTAAAACTAAAAATATCCTAAAATCAAAATGCATTTTAAAAAAGAGGCCTTCGAATCTATTTTTTCAAACAAAAGTAATTGACTTTACAGGTAAATTAATTTTGTTAGCATTAACACTTCTAAGAAAAAAAGACATATTTATCAGAGGTTTTATTTAAAGCAGTCATGGCAGCTACTGGCCAATTCCTTATTCAGAACATGCCACCAAAGTTTTCTCTAGATATTATTGATTTCCAACTTGACTGGATATTGTTTTGTGTCAAGCTAAAAAATAACCAGAGCACAATATTAGCTGAGAGCTTAAAGTTTACAATAATTGACTATTTTCAGCTAATAAATTTGCAATTATCACTGTTGGCAAAATAAATTAGTTTATTGACTGAGCATGGAAGAAAGAAATGCCTTATTTTTCTTCCTGAAAGATTACAAACATTCTGGAATACCTTTTTAAGTAAAGTGGGTCAAAATGCCGAGTCAGTATCAAAACAGACTCCAAAAAAATCTATATTCAACTCTGTTCACAGTGTAGATGTTTTGAAAGTATTTATTTTGTATCTACCTACAATTAATCATAACTAAAAAAATAATAAACTGTTTTGTAAGAAAATTTTTAATGAGTTGTTAATTATAAGTTAATTTAATGCTGAAAGACATGAAGCCAATTTTTAAAACTTTTACTTTAGGCTTAATTCTTCCCCAAAGCTTTCTATTATACATTGTTGTAACCACATTTTCTCTAAAATGTTAAGATGCAACGTGTTGAAATAAATAATTTAAAAAGCATAATTTGTATTAAAACTTAAATCTTACACAAATGCTATGAAATGACTATCAAAGTCTGTTTTTGTTCCAATGAATCTTTGGATAGATTAGACTCATAACTTATCTGTGGATTAAATGTTTTCCATTTTTTGCATCCAGTATCTTAAAATTTTTCTCTCTTCCAGGGGAAAAAACACCACACTAGATAAAACATGCAAATGAAATTATTGCTGGCTGTGATTGTACTCTGTTCCTTAGGATAGAGAAAAATTTGGAGTTTTTAATTGTGAGAGGCAGTGAACATGTACCAGAGTTTCCAGAAGATCCTTCCCCCCTATCAGAAAGTAGGCCACAGCAGTGGGGCAATCCAAGAGAGGAATTGGAAGCAATTTATCTACCTAATGCACGCTAGCAGGACCAAGACTTTCAGCCCTTTAGAGAAAACACAGTTCAGTAAAATCAAACATATTTAGCAACTTTTTCTAAATTTGGAGCATTTATTGGTGCATACAGAATTGATAATTATACATGGAAGTAGCTATTTTGTTCCTGTGAACATCTGTTTGCAGATCTAATGTTCTGCTTAATGGAAAGGGAAATAGTGGAGAAATGGTAACATGTGTCTTTTGAAGATTTACCTTTTATACTTAATATACAATACACAACTTTCCACTTCTACCTAAGCATAGTTTCTATGCCCTGAAAGCATTCCCTGTTTAAAAAATTGAGAAAGAATAATCTTATGTGTTCATGAGCAGCTGCTACATTCTCATTCCTCAGAAAGGTGCCTATGAATAATATAGAAATACGAGACATGATTCCTGACTTTGGTGGGCTTATAGTGTATTTAGAAAAATAAAGCTCAATAGCTAAATCAAAAAATGAACAGCTAAAAACACAGTTGTTTGCAAAGGACTCTGGGAACAAGGATGGACAATTATGAGTAGACAGCTAAGACTAAATATCAAACATGATGGAAGTAGCAAAATAAACTTGGGCTAATTAACCTCTCTGAGTACACAGTTTCCTCTTTGATGCAAAGAAAATAATGTTACTACTACATACTTTATTGGATTCTGTCTTGAAATACCCATTGAGCATCCATGTACAAGCTGGAAGACAGTGAATTGGATTCATCTGCTCTCAAGATAAAAACTAATGTATTTGTATCAACAGGGACACATTGCATTGTATTCTTTGACCAAGTAAGAAGTGTAATCCTAGCTCTCTGGGAGGCCGAGGCGGGCGGATTGTTTGAGTTCAGGAGTTCGAAACCAGCCTGAGCAAGAGCAAGATCCTGTCTCTACTAAAATTAGAAAGAAATTAATTGGACAACTAAAAATATATAGAAAAAATTAGCTGGGCATGGTGGTGCATGCCTGTAGTCCCAGCTACTCGGGAGGCTGAGGCAGGAGGATTGCTTGAGCCCAGGAATTTGAGGTTGCTGTGAGCTAGGATGACACCACGGCACTCTAGCCCAGGCAACACAGTGAGACTCTGTCTCAAAAAAAAAAGAAAAAAAATATCAGTAGTTTGTAAATAGCATTTGTAGGAAACCAGTTGTTATGGGCTGAATTGTATCCTTCCCTCCCCCTGCCAAATTCTCATATTAAATTCCTAACCCCTAGAGTACCTCAGAATGAGATTGTTATTTGGAGACAGGGTTTGTAAGAGGTGATTAAGTTAAAATGAGGTCATTAAAGATGGGCTCTGATCTGATACGACTAGTGTCCTCATAAGGAGAGGAAATTTGAACACAGATACATACAGAGAGAAGATGATGTGAAAAGACAGGGAGAAGATAGCCATTTATAAGCCAAGGAGAGAGGGTTGGAACAGATCTTTCCCTCATGGCCCTCAGAAGAAACCAACTCTGCTGATAGCCTAATCTCCGAACTGTGAGACAATAAATCTGTTGTTTAAGCCACCCAGTCTGTGGTACTTTGTTATGGCAGGCCTAGTAAACTAATATATTTGTCTATACTGTTTCTATTTATTCAAACATCTAATAGAAAAGATTCAGTTAATGTCTAAAATTATTTTTCAAATCCTCTATACAACCTGGTTATCATTATATCCCAACTTCTACTTCTTCCATCATCACTTTTGTCCTTCAAATACCATACACTATTTGTGTGGGTAATTTAAAGATAAATGAGGAATTGAATTGTTTGTATCCTGTTTTTATTTAAAGGGCTATCTGCAAGCAAAAGAAAGCTAATGTGTAATGTTTAATTTGATAAAAAGGGTATCTTTTTTTTTTTTAAACAAAAGAGAGGTAGAAGTTCAACTGCCTTTTTTTTTTAGAGGAAAAAATTACACATTAAAGAATCAAATACTTAAAGTGTATCAAATATAAAGAATTTTAAGCCTACTTAATTTAGACAAAATTACTATAAGACAAATATGGATTTCTA
Organism: Avahi laniger; assembly: GCA_963575035.1. Taxonomy (NCBI): domain Eukaryota; kingdom Metazoa; phylum Chordata; class Mammalia; order Primates; family Indriidae; genus Avahi; species Avahi laniger. The sequence continues at coordinate 14,096 of CAUYSK010096647.1, read as the reverse complement.
CTTCTGGTCAAGATGGAATAACAGGGACTTTCTAGTATGAAACTAAAAAACTGGATAAAATATACGAAACAATGGTTTTCAAGACACTGACTATGGGGTAACAAAGGACAGTAATCCTGAGAGCCAGGAAACAAATAAAGCCCTATGATTGTTTCAGCTCATTGCCTTGGGAGTTTCCAAGCTGTACAGTAGACAGGGAACCCCAGAGGAGCCTGTTAAGATTCCTGAAATGAGGAGATGGAGGTGAGAGTCCACAGAGACAAAGGAAACTGGAGTTCAAAAGGCAGAGTACTGGAGAGGAGAGAGTTGTACAGAGAAAGAATGCTGGAGGATTGGCAGGAGGTCCCCCTTGAGTATTCAGCAGAGTACTGATAACACATGCAAGTAAGGGAACCATAAAGGTCAGGAAAAGAACCTTCTGATAGGAGTCCAGGGAACAGTATCCAAAGCCTACATGGGAGCAGGGGAAAGTATCTGTTCCCACAGCACAGACTGGAAAACTTCATAATTCACAGGGTATTGGTTGGAGAACTCAGAATAGTCCTGCCTCAGTAGGAGGTGAATTGGAAATATATTCTCGGAAGGTTCTGATACTACACATGAAGTGATATAATATTACTTGAATGTAGATTGTGGTAAGTTAAATATGGAAACTATAAGCCCTAACGTAGCCACTAAGACAACAAAATAAAAAGTTATGTTTAAGAAGCCAACAAAGGAGATAAAATTATAAAAAATACTTAATCCAAAAGAAGGCAGAAAAAAGGAACAAAGAGAAGATGAAAAGAATCTTAATGCAGATCAAACACATTTATTAAGACCAAGAAGTAAAACAATGTAAAGCAACCTAAATGAATTTAGTGCTATTTATTAATACTGCTAGAATAGTTCATTTTTGGCTTTAAGGTAAATTAAGAGAAAAACTAAAGAATAGGTGTTAATATCCGCAGTATCTTTGGCACTAACAAAGGAAAATTAACTTTAATGTTAAAACTGAATTGAAGGTCATACCTACTCCATTTAAATAAAAACTCACTAAAAACTATTTTTAAATGTGTATAAAATTGTTGATTTTCATTTCTGCTATTGATTTTTTTCTTCTATGAGAAAAAGGGCAGTTAAAGGGAATGAGATAGAAAAAGTGAGGGAAAGGGAAACAAAGGGAGAGAGGGAGAAGGAGATCGACTGATTGATCCCAGATCTGGAGGACTTACCACCTCTAAAACTTATCATGGGGTAAATTTATTTTTTATTATTTTAATTTTTATTATTATTTACCATAATAATGTGAAATGCTCCATATTACCATGATAACAGATACCATTTTTTAACGGAATGAAGAGTATCATTTAAAAGTCTTCAGTGGCATCTGGTATGGATAATCAGAAATGAATTAGTATGTGTTATTTAAGTACCCAAGTTACACGGACACTGAAATCTGTTATATTGGTGGTTTGCAGCAAAAGTGACTATAATTACCTTTATCACTTAAAGACATTACCCTTTAATATCAAGAAGCTTTCAATCCACTCATTCTCCAAGTAAAAATAGTGATAATAGCCTAATTAACCTTTATCCCTTTGAAGTTCATCCTTGGAGACAGCATCGGCACATGCATCAAAGAACTTCTGTAGAGTATCAACTTGTCTACATAGGATGTCTCTAAAAGTTTCCATTTCGGCCAATTTCTCACGTAAACTGTGGCCTTTCTGCAAAACACAAAAAGGGGGGATGTAAATCAAGCAAAACAAAACTAGATTTTATTTGGTCCTATAGTATTTCATTACCTTTTAAGGTCTGTACTTTATCACTGAGGAAATGGGTTAAGGCTATCTGCCAAGTTCAATGTAATATTCCCAGGAATAGGATGAAATTGACTAATGTAGAGGCTTGATAGTGATAAGCCACTTATAAGTGATAACCTTATTTTTTTATAGGAAATAAGAAAGCAATAATGACTGACAATTTGCTAATGCACCATTTAATGTTTTCAAATTAGACATGAAGAACAATTGTGAAAGACTTTGAAACGGGCAAAAACATTACCAATGTCCTTTCAAAGTAATGGTGAGTGTCATCTATCAGACCCTTGGGAGATGTTATTTGATCATATAGAAGTTTTCCCCTTTCATTATATTTGAGCTATTTTACAACTCTTAGTAAAAAACTGAGTAATGTAAGTGATTCTTGTCCCTAGAGATGCAAATAAACTTTGTCCAGTGCAGAGGCACTCATTACTAATCTATGGATATTGACCAGTTTTGCATACATTAGAAAATCCATTTCAGTATTCTTCAGAATCTCCGTTGAATCAATTTTTAAATTTATATCTTATCTCAATTAATGAATGAAATAAAATCTTTGAATGTGTTCATTTCATATTTGCATGTCATTATTTTATACCTTAAAAGTTATTCTATAACAACTTCAAATAAATTACATTGTAGAAAAGTTCTTTCAAAAAACTATCAAATATGTTCTTTTCACAACATCCAATATTAAACTCACTTATCTTAAAGCACTCATTTACCACAAACCTTGAATGAAGAGGTGGATGTTGCAGAATAGCCACTCGCTCCAGACACCAGTGATACCATTGAGCCATGTCGCCGCAAGCTGGATTCAGATCCATATCCAGATTCAGTCTAAAAAGAAAGTAAATGATGTGAAAAAAATTTAAATAGAGAATACTTAAGAAAAAACGAAAGGTTTCCTATAAATTAACAGGGTAATTATAACAGTAACTCACAGTATATGTGCACACAAGAAATACAGTCAGGTCACTAACATAAGCAATGCCTTTCAATTCTTAATTGACATTTAATTTAGAAGTTTATTGAACACCTACTACATGCTGGGGTAGTAGTAAGCTGAAAGAACATTTAAAAATAGGAAAACTACCCAGAGGATTCAAATTCTTGGAGAGACAGAAAGTAGAATAGTGGTTTTCTCAGGGGTTGGAAAAAGAAGAATGAGGAGTTAGTACTTAATGGGTATAGAGCTTCAGCTGGGGAAGATGAAAAAATTCTGAAGATCTGAAGACGGATGGTGGTGATGGTTGAAAAATATTGTGACAGTACTTAATGGCACTGAACTGTATAATTAACAATAATTAAAATGGTAAATTTTATGTTATGTATACTTTACCATGATTTTAAAAAATGGATGGGACAAAGTAAAAAAATAATAATAGGAAAACTTCCAGTAATATTTACAGACAAATCACTTGTACCAACACAGAGCAAATATCACTGCCTCAAGGAAGCCTTTCCTTTTTGTCTCCATATTCTAAACCACTCTTAACATATCACAATTTACAGCATTTACCACTGAGATATAATAGTTTACACTTTGGAATTACTACTGGACTTGGATCTTTCTGGAAGCAGATTGTTATCTTTTTCATTTTTGTAGCCACCTCAGTAGTTCATGGCACAAAGAAAGTACCCAGTTTTATCAGTCTGGTAAGTCATCATGTCATGGAAGATATATGGACTTCTGGACATTGGGGTATAATTAGACTAAGCACCGAGATAATACTTTGATCTTATTATGACAGAATTGACATTCTTCAGAGCACCAAGTTTATATTTCACCCTCTCTAATACAAATGCAGTGCTAATAACATAGACAAAGGAACTGAACATTGAAAAAAATAACTTCCAAGTATCTGACACCAGATATTTTGGATCTCTGATTGCTTTCTACTGTTACTTTTTAAACTACAGTGAATTAATATGCTTCTGTGAAAAAAATCAAGGCATCTGTATTCCATCATTTCACAGCTTATCATACCTATAATGGCTTTAGATAGGTACTTATATTTAATGGCTTTCTCTGATTTGAATGGAGGAAAACCCTAGGTTTCTCAAACATTAAATTTTTTTGAGTAAGAGGTCAGTGCTCAAAACAAAATAGCAAAAAGCTATACTGTGCATAATTTTCATCCCAGTCACTAAACTTAAGAGGCAAAATAATACTTAATTATTTTGGGCATCAAACCTATAGCAACAATTGTTTCAGGTTCCTTGATTTTCAAGATTAGCAATAGGAAACATCAAAATTATATACAATGTACTACAGAAAATATTTCCACTGATATTTTATATCCTATGTGCTCCAACTTCAACTGAAAATCCATTATATTTCCTATACAGCTGCTGGTTTACCTAATATTATTCTAATTGGAAAATATTCATTTAGATATAAGACATTAAGCTTCTACACTTATTTAATTAGTAAATAAAATTTTTGTGCTCTCATTTTTATGTAAATGATATTAACATTAGTACAATGCATTTTTCCAGTTCAGCATCACTTTATTTATCTTAAGTTTACTATTCCAGTGACTCAGAGTTTCTGGAATGGCACCGAATCAAAAGAACAAACTAGCAATTCTTTAAAAAGGAAGAAAAAAATTTAAAAAGAAGAGAGGAGACTCTGAACACACATTAATTTTTAAAAATAGCTACAAGAGGCAAAGATTATGATCAACATCAAGAAGAAAAGGAAACAGCTCTCATTAACTGAGGATGGATTTTAAAACCAAAGTGCTAAATTCAAATTCATTTAAGGTTGCAGAGGGCCTAATGTTACTTGAACTAAAGCAACATTCCAAAAATCTTCCTTTGTGTTCTGTTATCTCTTGGAGTTGGAATGGCTTAACCTTTGTATGAGAATTTCATTTTGTTTCTTATTTCAGATGATCCCTCATCTTTATTATCTCTATCCAGTAAAGAAATGTTTGTAAGTGCCCACATTATGTATGCTAAGTGCTAGAAATTCACTCTTAGCCATCCAGGATCTTACTACTAATTTTTGGATTGCCAGCTTCCCAGAATACTAATCCTCTGGCCAAAACCTACTCCCCTTCTCTTATCCCCTAATTTATAGTACATAAAATTCAGGTTATCTAGAATCTTGAACACCTCTAAATAGAAACTGAGTTCTCTAAGGGCCTGAGAATATGGACCACAGGATGTTAGTGAGAAGATACAGACAAGATAAATACCAAAAACTTCTTTACCTGCATACTCTATGGTCCTTCTACCAGGCCATTATGAGATAATTATTAATAAAATGTCCTGGTCTTCCTTTAACAATCTGCCTTCCTCTATGTTACCTCACAACACCAAGGGACCGTGGTCACCACAAAGTTTGGTTCCTGGCACAATTAAGTGCTCAAAAGCTATTAAGAACTAGAATCATATACTTCATAAGCAAGAAAAAATAAAACAGGAAAGAAAAGAGTAATGAAAAAAGAATAGTATAGATTAGAAATGGTAGTAACAGTGGCAAGGAGTAAAAAAGAGGAACAATTTCCTGAAGATACAGTACTGTCAATCTTAAAGTACTAGCAAACTTGCCCCCACATCTGTAATCCTAGCATTTTGGGAGGCCAAAGTGAGAGGACTGCTGAGGCCAGGAGCTCAAGACCAGCCTGAGCAACATAGCGAGATCCAGAAAAGAAAAAAGAAAAAAGAAAAAAGAAAAAGAAAAAGAAAAAGAAAGAAAAAGAAACAGAGAAAGAAAAAGAAAAAGAAAAGAAAGAAAAAAATAGAAAGAAAAATTACCTGGGCATGATGACATGCACCTGTAATCTTAGCAGTTTGGGAGGCTGAGGCAGGAGGATCATTTGAGCCCAGGAGTTTGAGGTTGCAGTGAATTATCATGATGACACCACTGCACTCTACCCCAAGCAATAGAGTAAGACCCTGTCTCAAAAAAACAAACGACAACAAAAAAAACCTTCATCATCTTCTATTCCATTTCTAATCTAAGTTAAAAAGAACTGGCAAAGAAGAAAAGGGAAAAGAGAAAGAGGAGGAACAGAAGGAGGAGGAATTCACAATCAAAGTAGCAAAACAGCTCATGAAAAAGAAACGGACATCTGGCAAAGACACTAGAATCTTACCCATATGAAAATAAATAGCCTTTTAAAATTCAAATTTCCAACATATACTGGTCACGAAAGTAAAACTGTCACATTTTAATAATGCTTGCTTATAAAACATTCTACCTATAAAAAGTACTGCAATATGTTAACTCTGAATTTACTAACAAATTACCTATCTACTTAAGACTAGATGAAATCCAAGCTCTTCTTCAAGACTTATACCACTCCACATCTCAACGCAAAGTGAAGTCTTAGTGATGAAGTAGAATAAGCATTTTGGTACCGGAAAAACTATCAATGAAAGGGTAAAGCATGTACTTTATTGTATGTAAATTATACCTCAAGAAAATGGATTTTTAATAAAAAGGACAAAACTAATTTATGACAAAAGAGAGCAGGCCAGAATGAGGTGGGAGCTTTGACTACAAAGAGGTACAAGAAACTTCGGGGAGTATAAATTACATTTGTGAAAATTCAAACTGTACAATTAAAATAGGTACATTTTGAGAATATAAATTGTATCCCCAAAAAGTTGATAAAGAAAAAAAGCTAAGCTTGTTTCAATATAACAGAATCACACCAAAAAGGAATTCTAAATATAACAATCACATAGTTCACAAAATATAAGACTTCTTATGAAATAATAAGACTTACTGAAAGTCCTGGAGCAAAGGTATAGTGCTAGGTCCTTTTACCTAAAATAGTTCAAGTTCCTATTCCTTCTCTTTTTTGACAATAATGTTAACTTTTTAAGTGTTATAACACTTATAACCTTATTGTTATAATACTTATAACCTATATTTTAACTGTTGTACTGGTTTGGTAAGTAAGTTTTTCTTTTCTTATGAGATTTAAATATAGAGGACTACTGTTAAAAATAGGAAGAATCTACCTATAATAGATAAAATAAATAAATAGAGTATCTCAGAAGTAACTTAGATACTTGTGTGTGATTCACTTTTAAACAGAAATTCATCTGAATTGCCCATTTAAGTATACACTTCCTCCTCCAATTTATAATCCAAATTTTATAATATTAACAACAGACTTTGGAAGCCGGGCGTGGTGGCTCACACCTGTAATCCTAGCTCTGTGGGAGGCCGAGGTGGGCAGATCGTTTGAGCTCAGGAGTTCGAGACCAGCCTGAGCAACAATGAGACCCTGTCTCTACTAAAAAAAAAAATAGAAAGAAATTAGCTGAACAACTAAAAACATATAAAAAATTAGCCGGGTATGGTGGCGCATGCCTGTAGTCCCAGCTACTCGGGAGGCTGAGACAGGAGGATAGTTTGAGCCCAGGAGTTTGAGGTTGCTGTGAACTAGGATGATGCCACGGCACTCTAGCCCAGGCAATGGAGTGAGACTCTGTCTAAAAAAAAAAAAAAAACAAAAAAACAGATTTGAAGTCTTATTAAAAAAAAAAAAACCTTTGGTCGTGATATGGTATCTGATTGTAAGCCTGGGTAAAGGATTCCTAATTAGGTCAGAAACTATTTATTGCAAATTTAGTGAAGAAATGATAGGTGCCTAAGCTAAGACAGTGGCATGAACTGCAAATCATGCCTAAGACTAAAATTTCCCCCTAAATTAAATGAGATTTTCTAGAAAGATGATGCTAATAAAAATAATAGAGCAAAACTTTAATGGAGATATTAATTCCTTATTCTTGCCATTGATCAAAATTGACAAAGTGTGCCATCTCATTCCATGTTAGTTAATATGCTCAACCAATTATCTTTAAGCTAACCATAGTTGAGATTACCGGGATTAGTATTTTTAGCGGCCATATATTTGGGGGCATTCTCACAGTGCATAAGGTACTAATGTGAGTGTTATAAAACCATTGAAAATTCTTTAAGCCAAGATGACTGTCTCTGCTTCAGGAAGGAACTGAGTTGGGGGAAGGGTGGGGAAATGAGTATGATGAGAAAAATCTTAGCATTCCTCTCATCCAGGGTCCAGACCCACTGAAATCTTAAGGGAACCAAGCCCTGGGCCCACGTCCTACTAGCAGACATGGTTCCTAAGAGGTCCTGGAGGGTGGAAACTCCTTTTCTTCCCAGACTTTGGGTAGATGCACATCTTTGGGCCCAGAGGGCCAAATTTATGAGCTAGGACTAGTTGCTTCTGGCCTATTTCTAAAAAAAAGCCTACTGAGAGTTGTTTATTCCTGGTGCTGGTTTAGAGCTGGCTCAAATCATCTTCCTTTAATTCTCTACTCCATACCTGCCTTCCTGACCATGCTTTCTGTTTGGAAAATATCTACAGAGAGGTTACTTTGATCCTAGCTTCTTAGTCAAGTCATAAAAAAAAGTCCCAGTCTCAGTAATAATAAGCAGTTTATGTGATTTAATTCATTTAGATAGCACTACAGTCTGTGAAGTAGGCATAAAAATTATCTTTATTTTACAAATGAGAAAATTTAGGTCCAAAGAAGCTAATTAAATTGATCAAGGTAATGCATCTAGCAAACAGTAAAACCTAGGTGTTTTACCCAAGTTTGGCACTGGAGCCCTTGTGGCACTTAAACATGGTGGGCTCCCCACCCTGTAAGCCTCAGGCCATTGCTGTTCTGCCACAGACGGAGATGTTGGTCCATTTTAAATGGTCACCATACCTGAGATTTAACTGATAATTTAAAAGTAGGAATCTGGCCATATGAATTGTAATACTATGTCATAAGTGGTCACTTTTAAAATCACAGAATGCTCATGATAGAGATGGTCTCAGATGGCCAACAAATTTCAGAGACATCTTTTCTTGGACATACAGAACTCAGGGGCACTGGCCTTCAAGGAAGGGAGAAAAGCTTGTTTTTGTAAGGAGATCTCAAATTCAAAAATGTATTAAATTTTATTCTAAATAGAATAATTGTATAATGTCCTAAGACATCAGATTATTTCACTGATTTAATCAATAATTAAGTATTTATGCAACAGTTATTTATTGAGTGTTTTTCAGATGAAAGTCTGTTGTTACTGACATTTCTTTTTAAAGGGTATTGCAGCAACAAAGCCATGAAATGAAAACTCACAGAGGAGTTGTGAGTGGGACAAATATTTTGGGGAATGATCTTCATGATTACAGGAAGGAAGGAAAGCTTGAATATATACTTATACACTCACTCCTAAGGACATTTTGGTGACACATAGTGATCTACCACATACACAGCTAAGATACACACAGGTATACACACACATGCACATACACATTACTACCAGTATAACAACCCATCTGCTCCTAACACCTTGATAGAAATTGAATTCTACTCCAGCTTATTGTGATAGAATAGATCTAAAAGATAACCCCAAACACAAACCTTGTATAACATATGGGTTCAGTGATCATTATATTGAATATTTACTTTGAATTTGAGTGAAACTTGAAATCTGTAGAAAATAAAACCACTCTCCTTGTAAGAATTATGGTATATGGAATATAAAAAAGGCAAAAAAGATTATTTTGATGAACCATTTCTAGCACACATACACCTTATGTTGAGAAAAATTATTTGCTCAGAAAGTGGTAATTTCCATCTGAAATGAATCTGAGATTTCAACTATTTTTAGTGGTACAAAATTTTTGCAACCTTTGACTCAGTACCTCCTACTAAACACATCCTTTCAAAAGCATGAAATGTTGAAGGTCTGTCTATATTATTCAAACCAGCAATTAGAACCAGATGTTATTGCACTTTATATTTAGACACCATATTTCAATACCTAAAAAAGAAAGAATACTCATGAAGGACAGAGAGAATAATTTATAAACGCAATTAAAGCATATTGTTTAGACTCTTTCTCACTAATTTACCTGATTGCAAAGTAAAATTAAAAGAATTCATATTTAAATGTAAAATTGGGCCAATGAGTAATGAAATTTTTTAAACTGTGTGTATAAGGAAAAGAAGATACCAGGTATATAATTGTGTCAAATACATTTCTTTATCAATTTTATACCTTTACTATAACATCTGCCATCTTCTTTGCAAGGCTGTCAAATTCTAGATAGTATAATGGATATATTTATATTAATTTTAAAGAAAATGTATGGAATTATTACAAAAGAGTTGCTTGAAACTAACTACATGCTGTATATAGTAGCAAAGCTTTTAATAGGGACCTATAAATATTGCAGGATATCATATGCTTTCCCTGTAGTTTGAAATGTTCTTCATCTAGGAAAATAATAGAATGGAAATGCTATGTCCCAGCTAACACTCCTTTAAAAAGCATGTCATACACAGAGAGACTAGACACAGGCATAGCATACAAAATGAAACTCATTCTTAAGGTTCGGTTGATGATTAGAAAGAAATAGAATGGCTAGGTACCCCTCCCCCTCAATTATCAAATAATCTAGTAGATACTTGTTTTAATTAAGTCAATACCTTATGGCATTTTCATGGCAGTGGATTTTCTTAATTATGGTTTTTGCTTTGGCTAATATTAAATGGATTGGCTTTTCTGAGTGCACACTAATGGCTGGTGGCACAGAGGTAGCCTGCCCTACTTGCTAGTAGCAGAGGAGCCTGCAATGGATTAGTAGTCTGATGCCATGATAGCTGTGCAGGGTTGAGAACTGAAACCAGAGATCAGGTGAGAAATCGCTATACTAGTGAGTGGTGAATGACTATTGATTCCAGCAGCTCTATGCCAAAAGACATTGTTGTATCTAGACGATTGCCAGAATATAAGGCTAATAATCCGCTTTGGTCGCTAACTGGTTTATTCATAATTCAATTGGCTAATTAATGCCACAGTGTTCTTTAAAGTCACTGCTCAGGTTATCACAGCATATGAACTTAAAAGTAAGCAGAAATAGCTCACCCATTCATTCAAAATATTAAATACCTACTTTGTACCAGTTACTAATATATGTGCTAGAGCATCTGCATTAATTAAGATTAGTTTCCTCTGTGATATAAAAAAAATATAAAAATAATTATAGCTCAAATAATAATAGCTATTATTTATAGGGCTTATGATGTACCAGACACTGCCCTAAGCATTTTACATACATTATCTTACTGAATCCTCACAGTAACTTCGTAAGTTAGGTATTATTTGATTAGCCCATTTTATAACTAGTGTATGGAGGTACCACTTGGTAATTTGCTCAAGATCACACAGCTGGTAAGAAATAGAGCCAAGAGTCAATCAAACCTATTCTGGTTTCAGAGTCTGTTCTTTACCATGGTACTAAATTTCTCCTCAACTAAAGAAGAGCATATTCTGTCCCATGTATAATCCCAGGTAGGCAGGACAGGCTAAGCTGATATTGTGCAAATACAATCACCAAAGCCAAAGTCTCCATTATCTTGTTCTGACATCTTCTATATACAATTTCTACATCATGCTCCAAAATGGCTAAGCTAGCACCAATCGTATCTTCATTCCAGTCAGCAAGAAGACGAAAAAAGGAGGTAGTTAAACTCCCTTTTTAAGGACTCTACCCAGGAGCTTCCTTCACAGGCAACTTAAACAAGTGTCTCATTGACCAAGACTTAGTCGTCTGATTGTAAGGGAGTCTGAGAGGTGCACTCTTTATCCTAAGTGACTCAGGCTGAGTGTGGTGACTCACGCCTGTAATCCTAGCACTTTGGGAGGCCGAGGCAGGAGAATTGCTTGAGCTTAGAAGTTCGAGGTCAGCCTGAGCAAGAACGAGACCCCAACTCTACTAAAATAGAAATAATTAGCTGGGCATGGTGGCGCGTGCCTGTAGTCTCAGCTACCCGGGAGACTGAGGAAAGAGGATCGCTTGAGCCCGGGAGTCTGAGGTTGCTGTGAGCTAGGCTGACGCCACGGCACTGTAGCCTGGGCAATAGAGCAAGACTTTATCTCCAAAAATAAATAAATAAATACATGATCTGCGTGACTCACACCCAGCTTGTATTTGAGAATCTGATGCTGAGGAAAGAGGGAAGAGCAGCATTCTTTATCAACACACTGAAAAACCAGCCTTGAAACAACTCTTCTCAGCATCTTTCTATTGTTTCCCATGGTATATGTTTCTTCCTAAGTCAGATTCTTTCTGAATCCAGACACCTATAGGGTCACTGGTCGACCATGATTCTGCTGGCTTTTCCTCACGTGATATCTGATAAGCAAACAGCACCTGTCTCTAAGTCACATTGCAAACTGGAAAACACTATCACTTTTCACACTACAGATCACCACTATTCCTCATCCAACTTTCTGGTAAAAAACTATTTAAGTGAATTTTCATTAAAATAAAGTACTACTGTTTATCAGATTGGGAAATAGTTTGTTGGCTGACAGTTATTATATACGTGTACCTTCTTAATTCTGAGAGAGTTGCAAAAATCAAATTAAGAAAAAATGTATTGATTAAGAATTCAGAAAGAATACAGGACAGAACACCTATCAGATGCCTGGTAAAAATATCCATGATACCATATCAGGACATAATTAAAATGCTATTGGTTTGGAATGTTATGGAGATTTAGGGTCCTTCCCCTCCAAAAATGTATCCTTGTCAGTGGTCTGAGTGGCCTTTCATTTACTACACCAGGGAGATGCCCATGAATAAACAGTTCCTGCTTCACACCCATGGCTAGATCAAGGGAAGCTTCTTGGAATAGGTGCTGCTGTCTTATTCACAACTTGTATTTTGCTCATTAATTAATGACTGTTCTTTGCACAGTAGAGTTTCCTTTTTTCTATTTTCCGAAGTCTTTAATTATATTCTCCTAGAAGTTGAAAGGTGATGAGTAGGAGCTGTTGATACCACAAAATAGGTTGCCAAAGTCCCATAATTCTGTGTGACTAGAGATAGATTAAAGTACTAGCAGGAAGCACTGTTCCCTCTTTTTTCCAAGAATGTTAAAAAGGGGTTATCCTCAAAGGATCTTGGGAACATGTGGATTAATTCGGAAGTGTCAGATGCTGACCTGGAGACAATGCTAACATTAGGACATGTGTGAAATGGACCAGTTTGCTTTCTAGAACCGTTCGCTTTGATTTTCTGAGTCCTTCCATGCTTCTGCCTCCATATTCTCTCATGAGGTCTCTTACGTATCCTCACTCCTGTCAGATCAATGGCACCAGAAGCTGCCAGTACCTTTTGTCCTAGTGTCACATTTTTACAAGAGTAAGACCCTTGTGAAGGCAGTTTTCAAAGAGAAAAATCCAAATGAGTGGCTATTCCAAAGAAAATTCTTAGAATTATAGCACTTACAAATAGAAGGTATCTTGAGTGACTCTACATTCCTGGTAATATCTTCAATTTCCATGAGAATCACCTGGAAGCTTTCTAAGCAAAATGATTCTCTGGCTCCATCCAAGATGTATCAAATCAAAATCCTTAACACTAAAACCCAGGAATATGTCTTTTAAAGAACTGTCTGCAAAATGTGATACACCTTCTTCTCAAAGTTGGCCTGAAAATTTAATTAGATAATGTTTTCAGAGTGTCTGATACACAGTCAACACTCAATATGTGGTAAATACTACTATTTGTGGGGGAAGCACAAATGAGAAAACCAGAAGCTGCAAGGCACACCTCAGAGAACTAAAATTGAGGTCATCACTGGGCTTTTTAAAAATACCAAGTCCTAATCTCGCTAGCACAGCTCTGAAGGAGGAGATCAGGGATGGGGCCTAAGGAGCTGAATATTTAACAAGTATCTCAGTGTTTTTGATGGATGTTGTTAGCAAGCCTCACTTTGAGATTCTCTGCACTCGAGGGCTTCAAGCTCAACAGCTAGAAGGCTGCTTTCTGTAAATTTGATTGTCTTTCACTTAAACATTCCCCCTTTTGAAGAAAGTCTCCCCTCTCCCAGCAATTAAGCCCTACTCCATTTCCTGTGCTTAATCAGAATATACCACGGAAAGTGAGCTCAGAAGAAGGGCAGTTTGTCCCCTCCATTTTAAACCAATGAGAAAAAATATCAGTAGACCTATTTATTTTGAAATATGATTTCCCTCTTGCACATCTTAACCAATTCCAAGGGACCAAACAGTGAACGTACTTCATAAGATCTTCCATTTCTTCATTTTCTTTTTTTTTTTTTTTTTGATAAAGAGTCTCAAGCGCTTGCCTGGGGCGAGTGCTGTGGCATCAGCCTAGCTCACAGCAACCTCAAACTCCTGGGCTCAGGCAATCCTACTGTCTCAGCCTCCCAAGTAGCTGGGACTACAGGCATGAGCCACCATGCCCGGCTAATTTTTTTTCTAGA
>CAUYSK010096642.1:0-28153 GCA_963575035.1 Avahi laniger | reverse complement strand
AAATCAGTGTAATAGGCTAATGAAGGAAAAAATTACATGATTATATCAATCAGTGCAGATAAAGCATTTGACAAAATTTAACACCCATTTATGATTAAAAAAAAACTCTCAGAAAAATAGTAATAGAAGGGAAACTTCCTTAACTTGATAAAGAACATCTGCAAAAAATTCTATGGCTAGCATTATATTTAATGACAAAAGACAGAATGCCTTCTCCTAAGATTGGAAACAAAGCAAGTATGTCTGTGTTTATTGCTCTTATGCAATGTAGTGCATAAGTTCTAGTCAGTGTAATAACACAAGAAAAGGCATACAGACTGGAAAGGAAGAAATAGAACTGCCCTGACTTGGAGATGATGTGATTGTTTATGTAAAAAATTCCAAGGAAGCTACTTTAAAAAAAAAAAAAAAAAAGAACTCCTAGAATTAATGAGTTTAGCAAGGTTGCAGGATACAAGATAAACATACAAAAATCAATTGTATTCCTGTATACTAGCAATGAACATGTGGATACTAAAATTTAAAATATAATTTTAAAACATGTACAGGACTTGTATGATGAAACTATCAAATGTCGATGAAAAAAAACATATAACGTATATCAAGAGATATTGGGTATTCATGGATTGGAAGATTCAACATTGATGATGTCAATTCTCCCCAAATTACATATAGGTTTAATTCAATTCCTATCAAACTTTAGTTTTTTGTAGATATAGATAAGATCATTCTAAAATTTACACGGAAAAGCAAACTATCTAGAATAGCTAAAACATTTTTAAAGTAATACACTTTATTTTTTAATAGCAGTTTTAGATATGCAGAAAAATCAAGCCCAAAGTACAGAGTTTCCATTTAAACCCTTTGTCTGTACAGTTTCCTCTATTAACATCTTGTATTATTGTGGTACATTTGTTATAATCGATAAGCCAATATTGATTCATTATTAAAGTTCATGTTTAAATTAGTAAATATTACATTTCTCATTGTGTTGTACAATTGTGTTGTACAGTTCTGCACAGTTTTGAAAAATGCATGTCATGTATCCACCATTATAGTATCATACAGAATAGTTTCACTGCCCTAAAAATCCTCTGTGCTCTGCCTGCTCATCCCTCCCTCCTCTAGCCCCTGGTAATCACTGATCTTTTTACTGTCTCCATAGTTTTGCCTTTTCCAGGATGTCATATAGTTGGAATCATACAGTATATAGCCTTTTCAGATTGGCTTCTTTCACTTAGCAATATACATCCGAGGTTCCGCTACATCATTTTTTTTTTTTTTTTTTGAGATAGTCTTGTTCTGTTGCCCAGGCTAGAATGTAGTGGTATCATCATAGTTCACTGCAACCTCAAACTCCTAGGCTTAAGTGATCCTCCTGCCTCAGGCTCCCAAGTAGCTGAGATTACAGGTGCATGCCTCCATGCCCGGTTAATCTTTCTAATTTTTGTAGAGATGGGGTCTCACTCTTGCTCAGGCTGGTCTTGAACTCCTGACCCCAAGCATTCTTCCCACCTCAGCCTCCCAGAGTGCTGGATTACAGGCATTAGCCATTGTGCCTGGCCCCCTCTATGTCTTTTTGTAGCTTGATAGCTCATTTCTTTTTACTACTGAATAATATTTCATTGTATGGAATAGTTTATTTTTTCATTCACCTACTGAAGGACATTTTGTGGTTGCTTCCAAGTTTTGGCAATTATGAACAAAGCTGCTATAAACATTCACGTGCAGGTTTTTGTGTAAACATCAACTCATTTGGGTAAATACTTAGGCATGTGAGTGCTACATTGTATTGTAAAAGAATGTTTAGTTTTGTAAGAAACTGCTAATCTGTTTTCCAAAGTGGCTGTACCAGTTTTCATTCCCACCGGCAATGAATGAGAGTTCCTGTTGCTCCACATCCTTGTCAGCATTTGATGTTGTCACTGTTTATGGATTTTAGACATTCTAGTAGGTACGAAGTATCTCATTGTTGTTAGCTAAAATAATTTTGAAAGAATACAGTAGGAGAATCAATCTATCTAATTTCAAGATTTATTACATAACTATCAAGACAATGTAGTATTGGTGGAGGAATAGACACAAAGATCAATGAATAGCAAGCCCAGATACAGACCCACACAAATAATGCCCAGCTGATTTTTGATGAAGGTACAAAAGCCATTCAATGGAAGAACAGTGGTCTTTCCATCAAATGGTGTTGGAGCAGATGGCCCAAAAAAATGAACCTCAACCTAAGTTTCACATCTTATACAAAAATTAACTCAAAATGAATCACAAACTGTACTAGGGTTCTCCAGAGAGACAGAATCAATAGGATATAGATAGTGGATTTATTAAGGGAGTTGGCTCATGTAATTATGGAGGCTGAGAAGTCCCATGACAGGCCCTCTGCAAGCTGGAGACCCTGAGATGCTAGTAGCATGACTCAGTCCAAGTCTGAAGGCCTCTGAACCAGGGAAGCTGATGGTCTAACTCACAGTCTGGGGCCAAAGGCCTGAGAACCCAGGGGGACCACTGGTGTAAGACCTAGAGTCCAAAGACCAAGGAGTGTGGAGTTATCATCCAAGCACAGGAGAGGAAGAGTGTATCCCAGCTCCAGCAGATAGACTGACGTATTCACCTTTTCTCTGTTTTTGTTCTCTTCAGACCCCCAGCAGAGTGGATGATGCCTGCCTACATTGAGGGCAGACCTTCTCCACCTAGTCATCCAGACTCACATGCTCATCTCTGGAAACACCCTCATAGACACACCCAAAAATAATGCTTTACAAAATTTCTAGGCTTTCTTTTCTTTTTTCTTTTTTTTTTTGTGTAGATGGAGTCTCACTATGTTGCCCAGGCTCGTCTCGTACTCCTGGCCTCAAGCAATCCTCCCACCTTGGCCTCCCAAAGTGCTGGGCTTACAGGAGTGAGCCATTGCACTCAGCCTAGGTATTCTTTAACCCAGTTGACATGTAAAATTAACCATCACACAGACAATGTAAAATGCAAAACTATAAAACTTTTAGAAAAATATTGGAGAAAATAGTTGGGATCTAAGGCTAAGCAGAGTTTTTAGATGTGACACCAAAAGTATGAGTCATAACAGGAAATAATGATAAACTGGACTTTATCTGCTATGGTTTGAATGTGTCCCCCAAAGTTCATGTGTTGGAAACTTAATCCCCAGTGCAACAGTGTTGACAGGTGGACCTTTAAGAGGTAATTAGGTCATGAGGGCTCTGCCTTCATGAATGGATTCATGCTGTTATTGCAGGAGTGAGTTAGTTATTTCAAGAGCAGATTCCTGATAAAAAAGTAAGTTCAGCCCCTTTTTGCCCTCTCTTGTGTGCTTGCTCCCTTGCCGTGTGATGCCTTTGGCCATGGTACGAGGCAGCGTGAAGCCCCTTGCCAGATGCAGCTCCTTGATCTTGGAGTTCTCAGCCTCCAGAACCATGAGCTAAATAAACATCTATTGTTTGTAAATTACCCAGTCTGTGGTATTCTGCTACAGCAGCACAAAACGAACCAAGATATTATCAAAATTAAAAACTTGCTCTGTGAAAACCCCTAACCAACCTGTGTGTGCTGGAACCATGTGGGGCTGGTCCAGCATGTGCAATCTGCGGAGTGTGTTTGTGTGTGTAGAGCCTGGTCTGGCCTCACTGTGAGGTTTCCAAGGGCAAAGACGTTACCTTCTCCTTACTTAGTACCATTCCTTCACTGTCTAACATCTGCCAGCACGCTCAAAAAGTTAATGACTAGTTAACTTTGCTAATCAGTGAGTAACTATTGCCTGTTCAGTAACTGAAATGTGACGACCCAATCCTAAATCCTAGCTGGGTGATCATTAGGGTATCTATTAATACAAACAAAGCAGTGAGCAATGCCATGCGTCTTTCTGCTGGCAGAGTGAAAAATGAGCTGGGGTTGGGGTCTGGGCGCAGAGAGGGGAACACGTGGCGACAGAGGCGAAGCTGGTTTTGGAGAACAGAAAACCATCGGTCAGGTTTGAGGGTCAGGCTCCAGAAGAGCAAGTGCAGCGTTTAGACTCTGTTGAGGTCGCTGCGGGGAAGCAAAAGTGACCAGCACTGGGCCAGGGGGTTAAGAGGAGAAGTTTCTTGCAGCTTACAAAATGATCACCACATTTGTGGTGCCTCAAGCCCAAGAGCGGGTGTGGCCGTTCGGCCTACAGCACACTGCAGCTCCCTTCGTGCATCGCTCCCATGCCCCTTTCTGTGTCCCAGTGCCTGGCGAGGAGCCGGGCTCAGTAAACATGTCCTGAAGAAAGCACTGGGAGGGGTGCGGAGGGAGCCCCATCAGGGCTTTGGAAAACCCAAGCAGGACCTGGCTCACTGAGGTTGAAGAGGCTGTGCTATTGAGTCTTGGAAGGTAGGGGCCATGGTGACTCGCTGACATGGTGGCCAAAGTCCTCTTCCATTTCCCTCTTGCTGGCCTTTCTGCCCACTCTCCAGTTACCATCTCTCTGAGGGAGGGGAAATTCAACAGACAAGCATGTACCCCTTCAATCTGGAAGTCTGAAGAAGTCCTTGCCACGTGCTAGGCACTGCAGCCAATGCGGGGAACAACAAAGCCACCAGCGTGGGTGACATGCGCAGCTCTGAGTGACGAGTCTGGCTGGGAGGGCGTGGGCTCCGCAGACAAGGCAGGGAACCGGACTCCGGGCAGAGGGAATGAAGAGAACAGGAAGGGGCGCCCAGTTGCTGTCCAGGCCTGCCGGGGCCCCGGGCAGCCACGAGCACTGTGGGGAGGGAGGAGGGCCCCCTAAGAAACCGGACCGTTGGGGAAGGGGAGCTGTTGGCTTTCTACAGGGGCAGACAGGATCCAATCTGAGTTTGAAGGAGATCATTTTGCAGTAACAACAGGTCCATACAGGGCCCTAGAGAGAGACCAGCAGGTGGCTCTTGGAACGGCCCTGGCAGGAGGGGAATGACGAGGGGTACAGGATGCCAAGTCGTACTGCGAGGTTCCTGGCCTGGCTGATACGGAAAACCTAGGGAGGGGCCAAGATCTGGGGGCGGAGAGGGGAGAAAAAGGAGTGCCCTTGGCAATCTAGACTCAGCCCCTGCTCTGCTGTCCCGGCCCTGCACCGCCCCCTCTTTTTCTCCTACTGTCTCATCCAGTCCCCCCGAACCAGGACCCCCACCACAGATGACTCAGGAGCCAGAGTGCACCTCCCTGCTCTGCTCTGTATGTCCAACAGTCTCCCTGACATTTTCACCTGGATGTCACGAAGCCTTCAAATGCAGCTTCCCCCCACCTGCCCCTCTTACCAGCTCTCCCCCAGTTCCGTTGTGGTGGGGCAAGCAGGGAGCGCGCCTTCCTGACATCTCCCCTCTGCCCCCGACCCCCCATTCTATCTCACCTGGATCTCTAAGCTTCACCCACTTCCCTCCAGCGCCTCTGAGTGCAGGTAACGTCTGCTTCCATGGACCACTAGGGCCTTTGGACATGCCAACCTGGTCATGAAGTTGTTTACACTCCTTCCCTGGCCTCTGGCAGTGACAGATGGGGGCACTGTGGCCTTGCTGACTCCAAAACTACGCAAAACTGTACCTTGATCCACAGCCCAGACCCTCCATTGACGTTAGGTGCTAAACGGTTAAGGCTAAACTTCAGCACCGGAGTTGTGCTGGGGGTGGTACAGGAAACACCTGGGAAATGAGATATAAGTCCCTACACCGAGGAAACAGGCCCCACCCCCTGAGCCTGGGCAGGGAAGGGACTCAGACCAGGGTTTCCAGGTCAAGGGTCCCTAAGGGCAGGCCAGGGTTCCAGCTCTGTGCTGGGGAGGGCTGGAGAGGAGACAAGCTCTCCCTTGTGCCAGTGGATAGAGCCCTGCGGGGCAGGAGAAACCCTCTGGTCAGGGCCTGGGCAGACCTGGGTACTTGGGGGTTAACAGAGGTTCCCATTGCATCCTGGGGCCATGCAGGCCTCACCGCACAACCAGGGCTGGGGCGGGAGGGGTAAAGACACAGGGAGGAGGAGGGCTCTGTGAAGAAGCGTGAGGCTGTGAGAGGACGGGAACAAGGCCATGGGGGTGGTGAGCAGGGCGGCCCCTGAAGGGCCCCTGGAGAAGACTCTGGCTCTGAGTCACGTCTTTGATGATTTATTTCAGGGACTGAGCAAGCCAGGTGTGACAGTGGACACTGGAGCCAGCAGAGTGGGGGACCCTGAGTGGGGTCCCTGCATGGAGACTCAATGGTTGGAGGACCATGGAATCCTAAACAGGGGAATTTTCCACTATTTCTGTTCAGTCCAATCCCAGTTGAATGCTACCGAAAGGGGAGCTCACTGCCCCAGCACGGCGAGCACTGACGGAGCACTGGGGATTACTCGAGTCCCTGTCCCTGCTGGGGAAAGGAAATCCAGGCGGAGGCAGCCTTGTCACCCCAGGGGGCCCGGCGGCCTCTTCCTCAGGTGTGGGCGCCTTCGCACAAACACAGGGATGGAGTGAAGGCTCAGCCCCTCACTTGGCCGCCCCTGGACAGCACCGGCTCAGACCACACGAAGCTCCCTCCCGGACAGACGCTGACAATCGTCACTGACTTACCTCACTCAGGTATTTTGGGTCCTTTATATCCAGAAAAGCAAAGGAAGCCACGCTTGGCCTGGACTCCAGTCCCACCTGACAGTGACATGGGTTGGGCAGGTTCCTGATGCCCCTGTCTACCCCGTCCCACTCTCGACAATTCAAGAGCCTCAGGGGAGAGTCACAAGGGACCAAGCTGCTCTGCTCCCAATCACCAACCACTGGGACCAGATCTCCTCCTCCTAAAATCAAGTTCACATTCCCCTTCAGCTCACCCGAAGAGTGCAGGGAAATGGGTGTGGAGGGGTTGGTGCCACACCTCTCCCCACATGCACCACACCATGCCCGCTAAATCTGCGTCGCTACCCCAGGGCCATGACGCCTCTGCTGTTCTGTTCACACACACTCGCTCACACTGCTCCTGACCCACCAAAGTCTTGTCTAAACACACAGGATGCTCCCTAGACTGCACGGAGCTTCCTTTGAACAATTTTCTCCAGTTTTAGGAAAGTGTTCAATTATAAATTGAAGCTGAACAAAACTAACTAGGGAACCATTTGTATGACAATGTGTGAGCGCGTCACCACTTAGCAGTGAAATCCCAGCCGGCAGTGGCATCTGGTCCAGCGTGGTCTCGTCCCTATCTTTCCAGAGTCTTATAAGGCCCCGTTCTTCTCGCAGGTGCTCAGGGCTGCAGACCTGCACGCAGAGCACTTACTGAGACCCCCACCTACTTCAACAGCTTCCAGAGGAGCCACGCCTGTTCCTATAGTCACAGTTGTCACCAAAAGGGCCCGTGGGTGGTGACATAAGGGTCGCCTTGTTGAGCTACTTCAGGAACTCACCCACTCTTTGGTAAGTGTTCCCCACCCTCGGGACCTGTCCGGGCTCTACTCACCAGATGTTCTGCCTCTGGCCAGCCCAAAAACATTAGAGGCAAGTCCCAGCTTCCAGCAAGGCAGCTCACCCCAAGGCCATCTTTCTAAAAGGCCTCTGGATTGTGATGAAACAACAAAACCCTGGCTCACCACCTAGATGCCAGGTGAGCTGGACAGTGGAGGAAGCTGATGGCAAGCTCCTTCCTCTGAGCAGGACATGGCCAAAAGCCTCTCCAGGCAAATGGCAGTTTCCATGAAGCTCTAACCCACCCACCCCTGGGGACTGTGTGCTGGTCACAGGCAGACACATGCAGGAGTGTCTGACCCCAGGACCTGCTCCGCCTGGCACTGGCTGGCAGCCAAGCTGTGAAGGGGGCAGCAGGACAAATCAAGGGACCCAGGCAGGTGTTGCCTAGAGAGCAGGGTGGGGGCTCAAGGGACCCTGAGCTCTTCCTCAGGGGTGGGACTGGCCAACTCCCCAAGAGGCCAATGCCTGGCTTGAGGGATGAAGACAGTGGGCTCTTGGCCAGAGGGTACCAAGGGCACATGTTGGCATGGAGGCCTCATCTCCAGGTTGGGAGAATTGCTTAGGCTTTGGGGGACACTAACTAACAAGTGTGCTGTTAGGGTGAGCCTACAGGCATGTTGGCTCAAACCTCAAACATGTCAGCACAGAGCGCAAAGTACTTTTTTTTCAAGGTGGAGCGGGGAAGAGGACCCAAGAGCAGGGAGAGCTCAGAAACAAGGCTGCACCCAAACGCACCCTGGTGGCCCAGGCAGCCTCTGCCATGTTTATGACAACGATGGCTGTTCTCTGTGAGGGGGAGCGCAGAGGGCTGTGGGGCGAGGGCGGGGCTGGGGCTCGTTGTGCAACAGGCAGGTGGTGATCATCGCTCCCCCGTCCAATGAGGACGGTCTGGCCTCCCAGGCAGGTTAGGAGGGGAGAAGGCGGAACAGACAGAAAGACGCTGCAGACAGGCCCATGGATAACTTAGTTTATGGGTCAAGCCAATGCAATGCAAAGTTGTTTTTGTTCTTTTTTTTTTAACCAAAATAAATAAATCAGATCTGTCCCTGTGAAGGTCAAAGTGACGGATGAAGTGCAGCTGGCCCTTGGCCACAGCCTGCCCCTCACTCCTGCCCCTCCTGTCCCTCTTCTGACCTGCTTTGGCACAGCAAAGAAAATGATGCATCAGAAAGTCTCCACTGGGTTAAGGGAAATAGCAGAAAGGAGAGTGGTTGGTGGTGTGGGAGGAGGGGGAGGCCACAGGAGGTGGGCGGAGGCGGAAGGGTCAGCAGGACCAAGACAGAGCAGCCAGTGCCCTGGCTGTGGGGACCCCAGCAAGGCTTCCTGGCCACACAGACTTTGTGGGCTCCAGGTGCTGCCCAGCCCCAGGTGGGGCCGAGGGGCATGCCTGGCCCCCATGCAGAGTCCGGGACCCTTGAAGGGGCAACAGAAAATGGACACTGCAGAGACCAAACCTGCCCTCTCTGTGCCAAGTCAGGCCAAGGCTTTCTCCTGCCAGCTGCCTCGTGTTGTCCTCAGTTCACTCCATAGCTGAGGCCCGTTCTAGAAACCTCTGCTAGATATGGCTAGATCTCACTCCGGACTCCTCTGTGGATTCTAAGGCTTGGCTCCAAGATGAAACTATCCTGGCCTCAAATACAAGAGCCTGTGCTTTGCTGGGTGACAAGGTTGCCAGCACACTGGGAAGCTACACGAGGTCTAGTCCCTACCCTGGGGGGTGATGCAGGTGGGGATGGTCATGGCCAAGCTGACCCTCCCCAAGGATATCCTGTAGGGTTCCCTTTGCTCTTCCTGCTCCTCGCTGCCTCTACAGAGCTGCTCAGCTTGACAGAAGTCAGCACAGCCTGGCAGCGTCTGGCCTGTGGGCAGCCAAGCACTCGAGGGGCAACAGCCTAAGTCCTACACGAGCAGGGGGAGGGGTGTGTGGCACAGCGAGAAGGGCAGAGGTGTGGGCAGTGCTGAGGCACTATTTAGTGGAGAAGCGAGGGGCAGTCATGGATGTGGAGAGGGCAGCAGCCCAAACAACCCTGACAGCTCTACGAGAAGTTCTTGAAGGCGTCCAGGTCGAAGGCCGTGTCTAGGAGGCGCTGCAGCTCTGTCAGGTGGGTCTTCTTATTGCCGGTGGCTGGAGCAGCCGCTGGGTCCCGGCCAGCATACCTGAGAGACAGAGAGAGGGAGGGAGAGACAGGGAGCAGTAAGGGCAATGGCCATTGAGTGGGCCTGGTCTCCTCCCTCTCTTGCATGTGCCCCAATAATGACCCACTGGCCTGAGGTCCCACAGCCTCCCCGCAGGCACCAAGACTTACCAGACGGGCTTGGCGCGGCTGATGGTGGTCCGAAGTCTTGGCTTCACATAGTCATAGTAGCCTTGGTTCTTGTGCTCCTCCTGGCACCAGGCCAGCTCAGCGTTGGGGTACTTCTGCACCTCCTTCAGCAGGAGGTCGAAGGGGAATGGTGACAGCTAGGAGACAGAAGGGGTCAGGTCAAGAGGGGGACATTCAGAGGGCAGGTGAGGTCAAGCAAAGGGAGGCTAGTGTTCCAGAAGGACAGTCTCATGGTGGCTGTTCCAGGCGGGAAGGTCAGGGACCTGGGATACCCTACCTGTTGATGATGTTCTGGAGGTTCTGTGAAGGTACCAGAGCCCAAACACCCTGTAGGAGGGATATTAGCACCTGGATGTCATGCCACCTGCCCTCACCTGCTCGATCCTTGTGATGGCCACCTGCTCCACCATGCCCCGTGCTTTGCGCTCTCGAGTGAGGTCGTAGTACACCTTGCCGGTGCAGAAGAGAAGCCTCTTGACATTTTCTGGGTCCTGAGCTGCAGTGCCATCTTCTGGGATCACCCGCTGGAAGTGGGTTCCTACAAGAGAGTTCCCATGGCCAGGCTAATTCTGTCAGGGACATGGCTGAGAGCAATCCAGGGCCTGTCCCACTGTGTGTGAGTGGTGGGTCCCAAGAGATAGGACTGTGCCACATGCTGCTGCCAGGACATGTAGTTTTTGGGGGTGAGAGATGTTTCCCCCTCACCCAGCCTCTCATGCCCATGTATTTGCTCAGACCTAGAGCTTTGAAAAGCACATGATATAAAATAAACACACAGCAGACAGGCGCATTGGACATCAAGTAACATTAGGTTATTCTCCAGAACAGCTTGTCTCAGACCGAGAAAGTATATTAAGAAAGTATATTAAAACATTCCATCTCTACTCCATTCATACTACTCATGATTTTACAAATATAAAAACTTTCAACATTATCAGAGAAAATATTCAGCCAACAGAGGCTAAGGCTGAGGTTCATCAGAACAATGGAACAATGTCTACATGAAAACTCTCAACAAACTAGGAATAGAAAGAAATGATCTCAACACGATAAAGGCCGTATATGAAAACTCACAGCCAACAGTATGATCAGTGGTAAAACACTGAAAGGTTTTCCTTTAAGATCAGGAACAAGGCTAAAATGCATTCTGGCTACTTCTATTCAATATAGTACTGAAAGTTCTAGCCAGAGCAATTAGGCAAGAAAAAGAAATAAAAGGCACAAAAATTGAAAATGACGAAGTAAAATTATCTGTTTACAGGTGATATGATCTTATATGTAGAAAACTCTAAAGATCGCATAAAAAACTGTTGGAAATAATAAATTCAGCAAAGTAGCACAGTGCAAAACTCAACACACAAAAATCAGTTGCATTTCTACACACTAACAATGAATAATGTGAAAAGGAAATTAAGAAAACAATTCCATTTATAATAGTATCGAAAATAATAAAATACTTAATTTAACCAAGGAGGTGAAAGACTTGTGCAATGAAAACTATAAAATTATACTGCTGAAAGAAAAAGACAGAAGTAAGTATGAGCACATACTGTGTTCAAAGATTAGAAAACTCATTAATAAGATGTCAATATTACCCAAAACAATCTACAGATTCAGTGTAATCTCTATGAAAATCCCAATGATGTTTTTTTGCAGAAATAGGATAGTTCATCCAAAATTTATACAGAAACTTAAGGGACTCCAAATAACCAAAATAATTTTGAGAAAGCAAAACAAAGAGGAATCATACTTCCTGATTTCAAAACTTACTACAAAGTTACAGTAATCAAAATAGTGTGATACTGGCATAAAGACAGACATATAGGCCAATGAAATAGAATAGAAAGCCCAGAAATAAACCCTCAGATATATGGTCAAATGATTTTTGACAGGGCTACCAAGACCACTCAACGGGGAAAGATTAGTCTTTCAGACAAACGGTGCTGGGAAAACTGGACATCCACAAGCAAAAGAATGAAATTTGGACCCCTTACCTAGTAACATATGCAAAAATTAACTCAAAATGGGTCAAAGACCTAAATGTAAGAGCCAAAACAATAAAACTCTTTGGATTTGGCAATGATTTCTTAGATATAACACCAAAAGCATAGGCAACTAAAGAAAAAAACAGACCAACTAGACTTCATGAAAATTAAAAACTTGCACATCAAAAGACACTATCAACAGAATAAAAACTCACAGAATGGGAGAAAATATTTGCAAATCATGTACCTGAAAAGGGATTAATATCTAGAATATGCAGAAAAATCTTAAGACTCAACAACAAAAAAATAAACCACCAGATTAAAAAACAGGCAAAGGATTTGAATAGACAGTTCTCTACACACACATACACACACACAAATGGCTGATGAGCACATGAAAAGCTCAGTGTTGCTAATGATTAAATGTAGATCAAAATCACAGCGAAATGCCATTTGACAGCCATTAGATGGCTACTATTAAAAAATTCAGAAAATAGTAAGTGCTGATGAGGATGCGGAGATGTTGGAACCCTTGTGCACTGTAGGTGGGATGTAAAATGATGCAGCCACTGTGGAAAAGTTGGGCAGTTCCCCAAAAAATTAAAAATAGAATTACCATATGGTCTAGCAATCCCACTTCTGGGTACACACCCAAAAGAACTGAGAACAGGGACTTGAAGAGATATTTGTATACTCATGATCATAGCAGCATTATTCACAATAGCAAAAATGTGGAAGCAACACAAGTGCCCATCTATGAATGAATGGATAAGCAAAATGTGACTGATATATACATATAATGGAATATTATTCAGTCTTAAAAAGTAAGAAATTCTGACACAAACTACAAAAAGGATGGACCCTGTAGATATTATGGTAAGTAAAATAAGCCATCCACAAAGGACAAATATATATTAATATGATTCCACTTATATGAGGTCCCTGAAGTAGTCAAATTCATAGAGACAGAAAGTAGAATGGTGGCTCCCAGGGGTTGGGGGGAGGGGAACAGGAGTCAGTGTTTAAGGGGGCAGAGTTTCAGTTTTTCTAGATGAAAAGAGTTCTGCAGATGAATGATGGTGATGGTTGCATATCAGTGTGAACGTACTTGATAAGTCACTGAACTATACATTTAAAAATGGCTAAAGGTTGGGCATAGTGGCTCATGCCTGGTAATCCTAGCATTCTGAGAGCTGAGGCAAGAGAACTGCTTGAGGCTAGTAGTTTAAGACCGGCCTGAGCGACATGGCTAGACTGTCTCTACAAAAAACAGAAAAATTAGCCGGGCAGCAGCATGCACCTGTAGTCCCAGCTACTTGGCAGGCTGAGGCAGGAGGATTGCTTGAGCCCAGGAGTTTGAGGTTGCAGCAGTGAGCTATGATGATGTCACTGCACTCTAGCCTGGGTGACAGAGTGAGACCCTGTCTCAAAAAAAAAAAAAAAAAAAAAAATGCCTGTAATCCTAGCACTCTGGGAGGCCGAGGCGGGCAGATTATTTGAGCTCAGGAGTTCGAAACCAGCCTAAGCAAGAGCGAGACCCCGTCTCTACTAAAAATAGAAAGAAATTAGTTGGACAACTAAAAATATATAGAAAAAATTAGCCGGGCATGGTGGCGCATGCCTGTAATCCCAGCTACTCGGGAGGCTGAGGCAGAAAGATCACTGGAGCCCAAGAGTTTGAGGCTGCTGTGAGCTAGGCTGATGTCCCGGCACTCACTCTAGCCCGGGCAAAAGAGTGAGACTCTGTCACAAAAAAAAAAAAAAGAAAGAAAGGTTAAAAACAGTAAATTTTATGTTTTGAATTTTACCTCAATAAAAAAGAAAAACTGGGAAAAAACCCCAAACGAAACAGGGTTTACCCTGACAGAAGACTAAAGGGGGCTTGGCAACTGGGAGGACGCAGGTTTCCTGGCCCTGTGAGCCCCGGGATGTCTGGGCAGCTGAAGGCCGTGTCGGCCACCTGTGCTCCGGCTACCCACGTGGCAATCTCAATGCCACAGGCCTAGCTTCGCACAGGTGCAGCTGGCCCGTTACCGGGCAGGGCCTACTCCCCCAGTGTCTTTTCCTCTGTCCTGAAGGACTTGCGCTGGGGCTGAGCCTTGGAGCTGGGGAGGAGCTGCCACTCGCCTGCTGGAGGAGGCCACAGATAGCAGCACTACTCTCAGTCGCAGCCTCATGTCCCTGCCTCTGATGGAGTCCTAGGACGCTCACATGCGAGAGGCAGCAGCCCCCGGACTGGATGTGAGGCATGACATTTGATCAACCTGCATGTAAGCTGTGACCTTCCACATCTGGTGTCACGAGTCTTTGCACCACTACCAAAACTGTGGCAAAGCCATGGTGAGATTCACAAATATCAGCCCCACACACATCACAGGGCAGTAGCAGAGAACCCCCAAACCCACCATTTCCCCAAGGAAATGCCCATCTCCCTCACACCCACCTGGAAGCATCTCGTCAAAGTTGGTTCTGGCCTCGGGGTGGCGCAGCAGGGATTTGGGGGTGAAGATAATTAACTGAAATATAGAACAACAGGTTAATGATAGGAGGGATTCTAATTCCAGAAGGAAGGTCAAAAGCAAGGGACTGCCCAAGCATCAATCTTCAGGACATGGAACACGATGACCTGCCCTCCCAGCTCTCAATGGGAGCCTTACGTCAGAAGAGGCAGGAGGAGGAAAGGAGACCATCAACCTCCCTGCTGTTCACCTCCCCTCAGCCTGGCACCCACTCCCTCCAAGATCCATTGCATCCCACTCCAAGCCCCCTGCACCCCACCCTCTGCCTCTCCATACCCAGGAAAGAGCCCTGAGTCTCTTCTTGGCAGTCCCAGAGCAAATGTACCCACAGTCTACCTAAGGCTGTGACAAAGCCAGTACCAAGTGGCACCAGGACTGTTCTGCCCTGTGGGTCCTCGGGCTGCGGGGGACACGTGGAGTTGCGAACCTGAGTCCTGCACTCCCACCCTTGCAGCATCCCAGGGCAGCAGGGCCCTCTCCCTGGACCCTGGCCCACTCCCTCCTTCTCGTGCAGTACTTTTCCCACTTACGCCTCCAACCAATTTCTACTCACCCTTCAACACTAGCTTGGGAGTTGCTGCCTAGGGACTCTTTACTCCCTTGGCCCCCACCAGGGTTCGCTTCTCTTCTAGAGCTCAGCACATCCTCTGTGACCACGTGCTCAAATGTCCACCTTCCTTGCTGGGCTAGGGCCCGCAGCCTCAGCCCAACACTCTGCGCGTGGTGCTCAGCAGCACGCGAGGGTCCGGCGTGGGGGAAGAGAACATGCAGTTCCCTGGCCGCAGCAGTGAGGAGGAGGAGACCTGGCTCCCCGATGCTGTTCTGTCTACACTCCCCTTGTGGGTGCCATCTAGCCAACCCCATGCAAGCAGTGCTCAGAGGAGCCCTTCCCTGCACCAACAGAACACGGTTAGGCCTAGTTTGACCAAGAGAGGCCCTGACACTGACCGGCTTCCGGAAGGGCAGCAAGATCTGGCGTCGTAGCACGTGGAAGAAGTTGCCAGGGGTGGAGCAGTTGACAACAACCCAATTGCAGTCGTACAGCTGATTGATGTCGAAGTTGTCTTGCTTAAGGTCCTGCAGCAAGGAAGGAAACGGCCAGAGGCCAGGTGGCAGCACTGAGCATTCTGGGGTCTAGGGCAGAGGGGCCTCAGGAGGCACCACAGGCCCACCCTCAGGTGCCTGACTCACCTGGAGATGTGAGTAGGCACTAACAAGTCCAGCAGGCTCAGCCGGCCTCACACCCTGGAGAGTCTCGGTCCCACTAATCCCTACTATTTCTCTGAAAGCTATTGCCCAGCATGAAGCAGATGCTATTTTAAGAGACTCAAGTTCTACCGAAAACCTATTCTAACCTTCCTTAGAAACTGACTCCCGATAGTTTTTTTTGAGCTCTTAAGTTTCACTAAAATCACCCCAAAGTTCTCTCCTCTAGTGTCTGTCTGAATCGCGAGTGAAGGCATCAACCACCCCAAGAGCTCATGGTGAGCTGTTCACTGGGAGTTTCTGCGCTTTCAGCGACAGCAGGAAGCAAACAAAGGCAGCCCCGGCACTTTCTCCCACGCTCTGGGAAGTCTTTCATCTCGGGCAAACCAGAAGTTACAGGCCACACTTGTCCACCCATGTGAGCTTCCCAGCTAGAGAAAGGGAGGCAGAGCCAAGGTCTGTGTGACACCTCAGGGCTCCAGGGTTCCTGCCAGACACCCTGAGGGTGGCTGGGCTGGCCAGGTGGGCAGGGCCTGTTCTACTCACCGGTAGGACATCTGGGTCATCATTGCACATCTGTAGGAACCGCTCTGGGCGGGCAGAGGAATGTTCTGGGCCCTGGAACCAGACACACGAGTTACAGTTTGGGAGCTCCTGCATGCTGATGTTTGCTGTCTTTGCTGTTCCTCTGTCTCAACTAACATGCTCATTTCTGGTTATCTTTCTTCCTGATGGCAGGATTCAATATTTTCCCCTTCCCACCAGGGAAGCACTTGGCTCCTCATTCCACAACGGAGTTTTAAAACTGTGTCACACTGGGGCCCCTGGAGTGGGACAGCCCAAAACAGGGTGTGGGAGCTGTGAGGGAGCCGAGCAGGCTGAGCCACTGGCAGCAGGTGCCAAAGGTCCTGCAGACGCCTGTACATCTGGGCGGTCCCCATCAGCACTACCTGCTTCTCCTCCAGGGCGGGGGAGGGATGGGGCATGCTGGCCACATCCAGATGGGCTACTCTGGCCTTCCAAAGTGACACTCCCTGGCTGGGCACGGTGGCTCACGCCTGTAATCCTAGCACTCTGGGAGGCCGAGGCAGGTGGATCGCTCAAGGTCAAGGAGTTCAAGACCAGCCTGAGTAAGAGTGAGACCCCGTGTCTACTAAAAATAGAAAGAAATTATCTGGACAACTAAAAAAATATATATAGAAAAAATTAACCGGGCATGGTGGCGCATGCCTATAGTCCCAGCTACTTGGGAGGCTGAGGCAGGAGGATCACTTGAGCTCAGGAGTTTGAGGTTGCTGTGAGCTAAGCTGATGCCACAGCACTCTAGCCTGGGCAACAGAGCCAAACTCTGTCTCAAAAAAAAATTTAAAAAAAAAACCAAAACAGTGACATTTCCGTCTCAGATGGGCAGGAAGCACTGGCAGAGCTTTCAGAGGTCTGGTGTGAGCCACTGGCTCTGGTGCCAGTCTTTACGGTCAGGGTCTTACGCAAACCATTCCCAAGTCCTAGATCTGGCGGGGAAGGGCCAGGGGCTCACCATGCCCTCCATGCCGTGGGGCAGCAGCAGTACGATGCCAATCTGCCGCACCCACTTGGCTTGTCCTGGGCAGATGAACTGGTCGATGATGCACTGGGCAGTGTTGTGGAAATCACCAAACTGGGCTTCCCAGAGGACCAGAGCATTAGGACTGGCCATTGCGAAGCCCAGCTCAAAGCCTGTAAGGGACGAAGGAAGGAGAAAACCACATCCAGGACACCAGTCAGTGGGTGAGGGGACGGGGCGGGAGGTGGGGGCCTGGTGGCCTGGGCTGCGGGCACTCACCCAGCACACCGTACTCAGACAGTGAGCTGTTGCACACGGTGTAGGGGGCCTGATTGGGCCACAGGTGGTTCATGGGGATGCAAGTTCTCTTGTCCACATTCTGGTCATGGAGCACGTGGTGGCGGTGGCTGGGGCAGGACAACAGAGATAATAACCAGGACCTCTGACCTGTCAAGCAAATGTGCTGGGGCCCCGCATGGAGCACAGATCTCCCTTGCTGCAACCTGCACTTCCCACCTGGCAGCTAGCTGCAGAGCTCAGCACCACCCAGGTCTTAAAAGACGAGCACCCAAAGCAAATCCGAGGGAGAAGCTTTTAGCCTGAGACAAATGGGACTTAGTAACTGTCTTCTAGAACTTTGGTCCCCAGTGCCCCAGCTGCAGACTGGTATTGGTCTGTGGCCTGTTAGGAACTGGGCCGCACAGCAGGAGATGAGCAGCAGGCGAGCGAGTGAAGCTTCGTCTGTATTTACAGCCGCTCCCCATCGCTCGCATCACTGCCTGAGCCCTGTCTCCCACCCCCCAAGCCCATTGAAAAACTGTACGAACCTGTCCCCATCAGAGCCCTTCGCTTCCCATCTCCTACTCTTTGAAGGACAAACAAAACCGTGCAGAGCGTTACCTGAATGTGCCGCGTTCCACATCCTGGCCGCTCAGCCGGATGTGGATGCCATCCTTCAGCAGTGAGCCAAACGCCATGTACTCTGCCAGAGCCCAGTCCACGGTCCGGTTCTTCACCAGTTCCCCACGAGTTTTCAAGATCCGGCTCAGCCCTGCAGAAACACAGCTCTCACCAGCCACTGCAGGCCAGGCCTGTGTGTGGCTGCCTCACTTCTCAGTGTGCTGACTGGGCAAGCGGCCTCCTTCACCCACTGCTTGCAGGTTCCCAACTCGATACAAAAGCTGTGACCTCAGTCTCTACTACTGAGCAAGGGTAAGACCATGCTGAAGGGAGTGGGTGAGAGCAGCAGCCCCACCCAACCACTCCATGGGCCTTGAGCAGGGCAGGGAGGGAATCTCTACAGGACACAAGACAGGGGCCTGCACCCCAACATCTCCACAGGCCAGCACAGAGCTTGTTACCTCCATGAATGGTAAAGTTCTCCACGGGCACGGAGCTGGCCACGTTCCCAATGTGCGTCAGAATATCCTCTGTCAGGCCCGTGGAGGGGCAGGACATGCTCCTGGGCTGCCCGTCCAGGGTGAAGAAGCCTGGGAGAGGAAGAACAGCTGAAGCATGGCCCCTGCTTCAGAAAAGGAGACGCTGCAGAGAAACTGCTCTACTTTTCCAGGGACTGCACTGTGGCAGAACATGATTTTGGGGAGAATCAGAGAGCGAGCGCAGCCTGGATCATGTTCCCCAGAAAGCATTAGTCCAGGGGTCTGAGTCCAGGGTCCACAGGGGGCTTTGCTGAGATGGTGCACACAACTGTGTGTTGCGGGGACAGAGAGGGGAGCCTGAGTTTTTTTCCGTGAAGAGAATTCATGGTTACATCAGATTCACAAAGGAGCTTATTTGTGGCATCATTTCCTCACTCACCAGGCCAGGGAGAGTCAAGCCAGTGCTTGATGTGCAAAATTTTCTCATCTTTGGATCTGGCAAAAGCTTCCTCACAGATCTTATCGTACTTGGAGATTTCCTCCTGGAGGGTTGGGCACAACATAGCAGTCACGGGCACAGAGCACAGTCACTGTGCACACCCAGCCACACCCCCACACTCCTGAGTGCAAAACAGCTCAGATGCCGCGGCCTCTGGGTCTAGTCCGCCCCGGTGTAAGCTTTCTGAGATTTGTGAGAAGCCCAAGTATATCATTCTCTCCACTCCCAATAGTTTCTTCCCCACACTTGCTGTATGAAGATCCTGCTCAGAGTTTGAGGCCCCCAGTATGTTTTCATGAGAACTGCTGCAGTTCTCATGGTTCCTAGCACACTCCACCCCCAGCATTTGTCCTGATCTGGGCCCTGTTCTGTTCCCACGCTTCAGACATGGCTCCTCGTGCCCCCATCTCCTCTCCTTCCCCGGGGCACCTGCACCGGCCTTCCCACTCACAACCAACCAGCTGTCACCATCCAGATTACACCAGGCCTTTACCAAGGTGGGCCCTCCACCTCCCTCTCACCCCTGCACAATTTGTGTCAACTGAGAAAAACTACTAGGAAGCTACTACCTTGTCTCCATAATATGCCCTTCTTCTTCCCAAAACACTGCTTAAGGCCTACCTCCTTTACAAAGCATCTCGGTAGCCAAGACCCTCCAAAAAGTTATGTGCTGAAATGCTGTAGTTGTAAATATTTCACAGGCCTTCAGTGGGATCCTCATAACTGTGAAAGTGAGAACTAGCCCCGTGGCTGGCCTTTTCTAGTCCTCCCCGGCTCCCGGAAGGCCCGAAGGATGGAGCTGCAGGGATGCACCTCATACTCCGGCTGGTTGACCACGCCCTGCGACACCAGCAGCTCAGCGTACTTCTGCAGCACGGGCTTCTGCTTGCGGATCTGCTTGTACATGAGTGGCTGCGTGAACATGGGCTCGTCCATCTCGTTGTGGCCGTTGCGACGGTAACACACCTGGTCAGAAGAGCGAGACAGGACATCAGAGACCTGCCTCGTCTCTCCTATGTGATGACAACACACCTCATGCCTGCTCTGCTTCAGTTTACCTTCACTAGAATTAGGATTCTATCTATCTTTCCTTCACACAGCAGAGGTGCTTTGACTATCAAATGAGATAAAACAAGAGCGATTTGGGCAACTACTCACAATGCAGTCCCATGGCAGCACCAGACAAGCCCAGGGATGGCCCGCCTCACTACCACAGCCCCCGCCTGGGGAGTATTCACTGGTGCGTGTTGGCCTGAATACTATGGAGCTAAACAAACACCTGTGTGAGGCCTGGCACTACAGATCCCTGAAGTGACTCATCAAGGGCAAGAGGGGTGGGTCAGACGCTCAGCCCAGGATGTGCTGTCCCTAGAGTCACTCACCAAATCAACGACCACGTCCTTGTGGAAGGTGCTTCTCCACTCGGCTGCCACCTTGCACACGTACATGACGGCTTCAGGGTCATCTGAGTTCACGTGGAAAATGGGGGCATTTACCACTCGGGCCACGTCGGTGGGGTAGGGGGAAGAGCGGGCCATCCTCGGGTCTGTGGTGAAGCCGATCTACAAGGAACATGGCAGCCTGGCAAGACGGTACCTGGCTCGGCCAGTGCAGGGACGAGAGGGCAGAGGCAGGGCTGGGCATAGCCTGCACTTGCCACTTGGCTACTCTGAGTAAGTGCCCCACCAGCTATTTAAGCCTCTTTTTTTTCCTTCAAGTTTCGTTTGATTTTTCCTATTCTGAAAACAAAATTTGCATATGCTCAACATAGAGAATTTAGAAGAGACAGCATAAAAAATTAAAGTTACCTATAATTCTATAGGCCACTGGGTAAATATTTTGATGTTTTCCTCTCCATACTTTTTTCTTTATATGCACATGTATATAAATAAATAAATATATATGTATATTCAAAATTCAGGATCTAATATTATTTCTATATTTTTGCACTTTATTCATTTAACATGAGCACTTTTTCTTTGAAAAGAAAATTTAAAGGCTTCGTAACACTCCCCACCATTTAGATGTACTAAAATTTAATTATATATTCATAATTTTATAACCTGCATTTAAAATTTTACTTTATGAAATATTTCAAATATAAAGTATGATAAATACTACATTGCTCATCCGTGAGCCCATCACCCAACATGAACAAATCTCAACAGCTTCACCATATTTGTTTCTGGGCCTTTCTTATTATATTCCTGTCACAGCTAGAGCCCAACCACACGTGGCCCTGACCACAGGCTCCCCATCCTGAACTCAGAGGACATTTCCACGAGTTACTGTTTGTACTTCATGTGTCCATAAACAGCATATAGTATCCTCTGAGCCTTTTTGGTAACTTAAATTTTGATACAATTTCAAATTCATGAGAAAGTTGACAGAATACTCACTACAAAGAACTCCCATACAGTCTTCAATTAGATTCACCAACTGTTTACATTTTACCCCTTTGCTTTAATTATTCATGCTTTATCACCCCCCACCACCTTTTTCTGTAACCATTTAGGAGTCCGTTGTGGACCACCCCTATTTGCTAGGAACAAGGATGTTCCCTTACGTAGCCAGAGTGCAGCACTCAGCCTCACATAATTTTTATAATTATCACTGACCCACAGTCCACACACACACAGTCCTAATAATGTCTATATAATGTTCCTTTCCTTTAGTCCACTATCCAGACCAGGATACCATGTTGCACTTAGTGTCACATCTCTCTAGTCCCTGTTATTGTGGAAGGCTACTCCACCTTCCTTGGTTTTTCATGGCATCGACACTTTTGAGAGTATTTCTGTTTTTAAACCATATTGGTATACAGTGTATGTTCCTTATATATGTCATCATACTCTATATACTGCACAAATCCTTTGCAACTTGCCTTTTGTACATTTGTTTTTATGATTTATCCAGGTTGAAATGTGCAGCTCTACTTCCTTTAGCAGAACTTAGTAACGAAATGTAACTACTAAATAGTATGTATATCACAGTGTATTTTATTCATTCTCCTGTTGGTGGACATTTAGGTTGTTTTTAATTTGTGGTTAACATAATGTCACTGTACACATGCTTATATAAGTTTTCTCCTGCAAACACTGAGTTTATCCGCAGTCTACTCCTCGGAAAGGAAAACTGAGCCATAGGCATGAGCATTGTAAATTTTTCTAAATACTACCAAATTGTTCTCCGAAGTGGTTGTTTTACTTACACTACTTCTAGCAGCACATGAATATCCTACATTTTCCATTTACCACATTGTGACTATTTCCCTAGAATATTAAACTTTTTAATGGTCGTATAATATCCCTTCCCATGGCTTTGCCAAATTTTATGCAAAGACTCTTGTTGGACATAGTTTGTTCTCTAATTTTGTGGTAGCACATTTTTTTTTTTTTTCCCTGAGACAGAGTCTTGCTCTGTTGCCCCTGGTAGAGTGTGCCGTGGCGTCATAGCTCACTGCAACCCCAAACTCTTGGGCTCAAGCGATCCTCCTGACTCAGCTTCCTACATAGCTGGGACTACAGGTGTGCACAATGATACTTCACTAATTTTCTTATTTTTAGTAGAGACGGGGTCTCCTCTTGCTCAGACTGGTCTCGAACTCCCTGAGCTCAAGCAATCCTCCCACCTTAGCCTCCCAGAGTGCTAGGATTATAGGCATGAGCCACCACACCTAGACTACAAACATGGTTTTGACGAATATTCTCATACAAAAATAATTAGCATCTGATTGTTTCCTTAGGAGAGACTAATCAATCAATTGATTATTTATTTATTATCTCACTCTGTCACCCAGGAGAGATTTCCAGAAAGTGAATTTCTAAGTATGTTCTGAGAGAAACAAGAGCCTCAGCCATGCAGGCACTTCCTCTCCTGCTATAGATCTTACTGACCCCACGCCACCTTGTAAGCAATGAGTCAAAGCAGTTAAGAGGTAGGAAAAAAAAAAAAATAGAGCAAAACCATGGTCCTTAGAGAGGTATAAGAATTCTGTATTTATGTTAAATGGCTTTTGAATAATCTCCCTTGTCACATTGTCTAAAGAAAAGATCAGAAATTGTCTAAAGAAAAGATCAGAAATAGTGAGACAGTGATAAGAACATTAAAAAAATGATGTACCAGAGTCTGACATTTAAGAGAGCCTTGAACAATCTCAGCTGGTATTACAGCCAGCATCCCTATGTGGGTCTTAGCAGTTAGAGAAAGGAGGGCCTGCAACGGGAAGTTAATGATCATAATATTCCCGACTTCTAGAAAGAATACTGCTTTGAAAGCTTGAGAGCTCAGCCCCTAGCTTGCCCTCCCCCAATATCCATCACCATTACAAGCTTCTGTGTCTTCATGCATATGAGTGGGTACACACACACACACACACACACACACACACAATGGAAGTGAACTTTACTAGCACAGGTATCTATATGGATAGGTGTGAACACACACATGAATGATGGAGGTGCACTCTAGCATAGGTATTTATATGGGTGGGTATGTACACATGTACGATGGAGGTGTACTTTACAAGCACAGGTATACAGAAGGGTGGGTATGCACACACATGTACAATGCAGGTTTAGTCTACATAGCACAAGGTGGATGAGTACATACACATGGATAATGGGGGCATATACTCCAAATAATGCACTGTAACTTTTTTCCCCCTATAGGTATATTAATAACACCTCTTAGTATACTTTTGGAAGGCAGCTATGCTCCCTGCTATAGCACCAATGCACTCTCTCTTAGTATACTTTTGGTAGTGAGTGGATTAGTAGGAAAATCTCATAAAGTGGAATTGCTGGTCTGGGAGCCAAAGGCATCTTAGAACCAAAAGGCTTCTCCTCTCATCCCTGGCTGGAGGCCCATCTACTTATTCACTAGTTGTCCCAAGGAGGAGGAGTTGTTTCAAGGAGGAGGAGCCTAAAACTTCTGGAGAAGCCAGTTCCCCTGCTGGAACAGGTCTGATTGCTGGAAGGTCTTCCTTTCACTCAATTAAAATCTGCGTCGTGGTAACTGTCACCCATTGGTGCTGACTCTGTACATTACATTCTTTGCTACATAAATCATTTATGCTTGAAAATATCTCTCATGCTTGCCAGGAATCTTTTACCTTTTGGGCTACACATGCCCAGCTTCCTCAGTCAGTCCTTATAGGATAGTTTCCAGACACTGTGCCATCCTAACACACTCTCCTCTGGACCCAGTCTCACTTATGTTCAACCAAAATACTTGACTTTCTGTCAAAAGAAGTTAAACAAACCCAAGACCTTGTACTATATTTGTGTAATGTGATTGTTTTTCTTAAGAGATGGGGTCTCATTATGTTGCCAGGCTGGTCTCAAACTCTAGGGCTCAAGTGATCCTCCTGCTTCAGCCTCCCAAGTGGCTGGGACCACAGGTGCACATCACAGCTTATGATGTGAGGGTTTTTTTTTTTTTTGAGACAGGGTCTTACTCTGTTGCCCTGGGCTAGAGTGCAGTGGTATCATCATAGCTCACTGCAACCTCAAACTCCTGGGCTCAAGCGTCCTGCTGCCTCAGCCTCCTGAGTAGCCAGGACTAGAGGTGTGCGCCACCATGCCTAGCCAATTTTTTCTATTTTTTAGCCTCTGAGACGGAGTCTTGGTCAGGTTGGTCTTGAATTCCTGACTTCCAGTGATCCTCCAAACTCAGCCTTCCAGAGTGCTAGGATTACAGGTGTGAACCACCGCACCCAGCCTGTTTTTTGTTTTGTTTTGCTTTTTGAGACAGGGTCTCACTCTGTCATGGGGCTGGAGTGCAATGGCATCATCATAGTTCAGTGTAATCTCCAACTCCGGGGCTCAAGTGATCCTTCTGCCTCAGCCTCTCGAGAAGCTAGGACTACAGGTGTGCGCCACCATACTCGGTTAATTTTTAATCTTTTGTTGTAGAGACAGGTTCTTACTATGTTGCCAGGTGGTCACGAACTTCTGGCCTCTAGTGATCCTTCCACCTCTGCTTCCCAAAACGCTGGCATTACAGGTGTGAGCCACTGCACTGGCCTATATTGTGATTTTTAAATTCAAATGTTATTAAATGATTTTATATTGCAAAGAAGGAAGGTCTCAAATCAATGATGTGAGAAACTAGAGACAGAAGCCTAAATTAAACCCAAAGTAAGCAGAAGGAAAGGAATAACAAAGAGCAGAAATCAATAAAATAGAAAACAGGAAAATGAAAGAAGAAATGCAGTGAGACCAGGGCTCTTCCTGGGAAAAAGAAGATAAATCTATAGCCAGATTAACCAAGAAAAGACATGAATTACCAATATCACGAATTAGAGAAGGGATACCACTACAGATCCCACAGACCCCGGGAAGGCAATATTAGAAACTTTATGCCCATAAACCCTACAACCTAAAGGAAATGTACAAATGTCCTGAAATTACTGGTGCTCGCTCAGGCATAGATAACTTGAATAGTCCTATATCTCCCTGAATTTATAGTTTAACAAAGTTCCCATGGGGACTTCCACTTCTGGAAGGTGGAGTAGATATACTTTCCCCTATTTCTCTTGCTAAGTAAAGCTAAAAACTACAGACATCACCTGCTGAACAAACATGAAACTCTGAAGTCAGAGAGAGGAAAGAAGACCAGCTAAAGACCTGAGGTCCAAGGAATGACACGGTGACGGTTCCTACCGAGTACCAGAGAAGGGGGCAAGTTGGAAACATCAACAGGCACAGGCAAAGGACCAGGGAAGAGGCAGTACAGCAAGACAGGAAATGTTTAGGCAATAACTGCTCATCTGCAACCAAATATGGCAGAAAACACTGTGGCCTCACTGCCCCCAACAAAGGCCCGGTGGGGAGCCTTGACTGATATTGATTACATCAGGAGGCCCTCAAA
Organism: Avahi laniger; assembly: GCA_963575035.1. Lineage (NCBI taxonomy): Eukaryota > Metazoa > Chordata > Mammalia > Primates > Indriidae > Avahi > Avahi laniger. The sequence continues at coordinate 2,384 of CAUYSK010096642.1, read as the reverse complement.
CCTCGCTGGCATGAGGTGGCACTGGAGGAGGCTGAGGAGAGAACTGGAACTTGCATGAGTGCCCAGCAGGAGGCCGCATGGGGAACAGTGAAGAGGACCCTGTTCCTTCCCTGTCTACCACCTGCAGGGACAATGTGGTATCCCCATTCCCCACAGGACAAATGTCCAGAGGAGGCCTGCTAGAACAGAAGATACAAAAGATTCCAAGTCTAATCATGTTAATGCCCAAAATGTCCTAGTTTCATTTGAAAATCACTTGTTATACCAACAACCAGGAAAATCTTAGCTTGAATGAGAAAAACAACCAACACTGATGACACCGATGTCAAAATTATACGACAAAGCCTATAAAGCAGTCACCATGAAAATGTTTCCATGAGAATTATGAATATGACCAAAACAAAAACAAAAATAGAAAGTCTCAAGCAAAGAAGTAGAAGATAGAAAAAAGAACCAAGCGGAAATTTTAGAAACGAAAAATAAAAAAAACTGGGGTGGGGGGGGCGGCGGGTGCTCAACGGAGGTGCTTTATAGTAGCATGTAGGAGAGAGAGAAAACACTCAGGAACTTAAAGACAGAACAATAGAAATGACCCAGTCTCAAAAATGAGACAAAATAGACTGAAAAACCAAAAATAAGCAGAGCCTCAAGACTATAATAAAAGACCTAATATTCCTGTCACTGGAGTCCTAGAAAGAGGAGACAAAGAAGGTGGGGTTGGGTAAATAATGACTGAAATGAATGTCTGAAAATTTTCCACATATGTCAAAAGTCATCTACAGATTCAAGAAGCTGAATGATGCCAAGTCAATTCAATGGGGGAAAGAATAGTCTTTTCCACTGCGGTGTTGGGACAGCTGGCACCGTGTGCAAAAGAATGAAGTTGGGACCCTTCCTTGCACCATGCACAAAAATTAACTCAAAATGGATCACAGATGTAAGAGCTGAAACTACAAAACTCTTAGAAGAAAATAAGAAGTAAATCTTTGTGACCTTGGGTTAGGCAGAGCCTTCTTAGATATGCCACCAAAAACACAAGCAATAAGAGAAAAAAACATATAAATTAGATTTGATAAAATATAAAAACTTTTGGCCCTTTTGTTACAACAGAGGGGTCTGTTCCTTGTCTGTAATGAACTTATCTTGCTCTTACTCTGTAAATCTATCTTGTCCTTCCTCAGTAAACTTTGTTTAAAAACAAAAACAAAAAAACTTTTATGCTTCAAAGGACACTGAAAACAGCTCACAGAATGAGAGAATGTATTTGCAAATCATATATCGGATAGAGGGCTTGTATCCACAATACATAAAGAGCTCTTACAACTCAACAATAAGAAGACACTCCAGTCAAAAAATGGGCAAAGGATCCGAATAGAAATTTCCCCAAAAAAGATATACAAATGGCCAATAAATACATGAAAAGATGCACAACATCATTGGTCATTAGGGAAATGCAAATCAAAACCACAATGAGACACCACCTCACACCTACTAGGATGGCTAGAATAAAAAAGATAGACAATAACAAAGTGTTGGTGAAGATGTGAAAAAACTGGAACCATGCATTTCTGGTGGGAACATAATATGGTGCAGTCACTTTGGAAAATAGTCTGGGAATTCCCCAAAAAGCTAAACACAGAGATTCCACATGATCTAGTAATTCTACTCCTAGGTATATGAGGGCTGTTTGGAAAGTATCCAGCCACATAACTGTTATCATTATATTAACAATGGCTGGATACTCTATGGACCGCTCTCGTATACCAAAATAAGTTAAAACATATGTACACACAAACATTTGTACATGAATGTTCATGGCAGCATTATTTCTAATAGCCAAAAAGTAGAAATAATCTAAATGTTCATCAATTGATAAATGGACAAATAAAAGATGGTACAGCCATATAACAGAATATTATGCAGCAATAAAAAAGGAAAGAAATTCTGACATGCTACGACATGGACAAATCTTGAAAACATGCTCAGTGAAAGAAGCCAGTCACAAAGGACCACATATTGTATGATTCAATTAACATGAAATGTCCAGAAGAGATAAATCTATAGAGACAGAGAGTAGATTAGTGGTTGCTTAGGGGTGGGGAGGAAGGGGGCATAGGAGTGTGATAACTAAAGAATGCAGGGTTTCTCCCTGAGGTGATGAAAATGTTCTGGAATCAACTGTGGTGGTAATTGTACATATCTGTACATATACTAAAAATGACGTAATTGTAGACTTTTATTTATTTTATTTTATTTTATTTTTTTTTTTTTTGAGACAAAGTCTCACTCTCTTGCCTGGGCTAGAGTGCCGTGGCGTCATCCTAGCTCACAGCAACCTCAAACTCCTGGGCTCAAGCGATCCTCCTGCCTCAGCCTCCCGAGTA